>DWUN01002121.1:0-14594 GCA_018249975.1 Passova gellias | reverse complement strand
ACCTTCCTCTTGAATTACTCTATTCATTAAAAAAAACCGCATCAAAATCTGTTGCGTAGTTTTAAAGATTTAAGGGATCAAGGGGACATAACAGACAGAGAAAACGACTTTGTTCTATACTATGTAAGATAAGATGTAAGCCATTAATTACATTAACAAGCAAAAAAAACAGATATCTTTTAAAGCTTTTACTAAAGCCGTATTGGCGACAGTCAACGGTGACTACGTAAGATCAGAAGGTTTGCCTGTATGCTAGGCTAAAATAAAAAAAATACACTTTGTCTTGTATAGACCGAATACATCATCTTCAGTAACCAAAGTCATGACCGGAACATTGAATAACGTAAGTAATATGAAATAAATACAATATATTTTTTCTGCTACAAAAGGGTAAGTAAGAGGAGATCAAAAACACAAAAGACCGCTCCAAACCATTGTAGCGATTTCTGGCAGAAATCTTTTATACGGTACACTGTATTGTACCTTTTAAAGATATTATGAAGACTTCTATTCTAGATTTAATTTGACATAAAACGTTTGTACATCAGTACCTATTACTTACTGATTAGATGTGGTGAATTTTCAACGATACCGTAAACTTTATTGTGCGTATGACGTATTAAAATTAAATTCAAATTCAACTCTATTCTTTATTATTTTAACGATACAGAGGAATTTTCGGCCCTATTGTTGTTCCACTACTAGACACGCGTCTTCTCTCATAGTGAGAAATGGTTATTATTATTATTATTCAACAAAAACCAATAACCAATATCAACAAATCGATAAATCCAAAGTAAGCCCTGGTCTTTGAGGTTACGCAACTTTTAATACTCAGACAGTTTCTTTTCATAGCGGACCGCGATACAAAAGGATTCAAAATGGTTGACGTTTTAATCTTCCGTTCAGAAATAACATTTGATAGCTTAGAGACGTAGTAAAAAAACCTAAGTCATACTTATTAATAGTTATAACGGAAAATCTTCAGAAAAGATTTTAACTTTTGTAAATATATTTTATTTTTGTCACATCGCAAGTGCTATGGATTCAGTTGGGAGTTTATTTTTCAGTAATGTTGGAAGCAACTGCGATTTCTTACATGGGTGTTCGTTAGACGTATAGTTGTCCGGCTTGAAAGGGCAGGCTAAGGAGATGCCGGTTTGGATAATTTTGTAGGAAACTTTCAGTATAGCTTAGTAACTTCCAAATCGTATCGACGTTTCCCTGCATTGACACAATGTATTAGAGGAAGCTTAAGCGTTGCTGCTCTGGTGGTGCCATTAGACGCCGTTAAGTTTTAATATGCTCCTAGGGGTGATAGTCTAGTGGTTGGAAATTCAGTATCCCAGGGTGGTCTAGGTTCGACCCCAGCACGCACCTCTGACTTTTTACGTGCGTTTCATATATAACAAATAAATACAAATTACATTCAACAAAGGGTCGTTCAAAATAACTAACTAAAAACTCAGGAAGAACCCTGTACAGAGAAACCCGAAAATTAACAAAACAAAGAGCATACGCAAACGTAGGTACGTGTTGTACTTGTAAGAGTCAAGTTAGAAAATATATTGGCAGATATAAAACTATATATCTACTTATTTTTATTCCTAGTAAATGTAGCGTATTTAAAACAATGTTATCATTCCAGCGGAAAATGTTTATGTAACAAGTAAAACTTTAGAAAAGTAGCATTCGGAGATAACACCATTACCTTAACACAATCTCTAGTGGGCGCAGTCTCGTAAAAGCGGTTAAGCTCGCATTGTGCCATATCGCGAATACGCGTGTGCCAACCGAATTAAATCACAAGAGACGTGGCGAAATTGTATTAAGCGTTCTATTGTTGCTGAACGATAAATTCTCTGGTCTGACCGGGTTAGTCCTGGAACCCCGTGTTTTATACCCTCCGAGCTTTCCGCTGGGTTAACTGCTGCTCGACCATTGTTCTCGCGCTTTCGTTTTTTCAGTTCAGTGTCGTTGCGAAAGCTTTTCACTTACAATTTAATGAGCTTAAGTCCGCGTTACTTTCGCAATCGTAAAAGCGCTCGCACGCCGGCCGCTCGCGGCGATAAAACAGAAAGGGTTTAATTTATTGCTTAAGTGCTATGAAAAATAAATCGTTCCGGCATCGAAATAAATCGGTCAATCCAATTGAAAATTCACTATCCGAATACGGTATCATTGATTCGAAATAATGAATCGGGACACTACAAGAGAATTAAATGGTGTGCCGAAGTCGCAGTACAGATACAGTTCAACTGATAGCGACGACCACTGTAACTTGACCCCCGGTGTACGGACTGTTGTAAGCGATTCGGCGAGTTTATGCACTGGGTCGTGATATCAGAGGGAGCCTTTCTGATTGGCTGATGATAGGCTTCGTGTTGTGAATAAACCACGAGTTGTTTTCAATTTAGCGTAAAAGCGTTCCGTCATAAAGCTGGCCCGGTCATAATTAACGTCCATGTATGTACGCGCGACAAATGTACGCAGAATATTTATGGCACCGAAATACGAACACTTTATTCACTCAATTACAGTTGTCCTCTTTGATAAACGGTCTCTGACAGTATTTGTACCGCATATTAGTTTTAAGTTTAAAACTATCTAGTACTGAAATATAAAAAGTAGCATTTGACAGTTTGCTAATACTTAAGTAAAATTCAGTTAATTTTACTGACATATTTATTTAGGTAGTCTCAAAGGTTCTTAATTAACGTGTTGTTTCGTAATAATAATGAGTTATTTATATATGAAATATTTTAAACAATTTAGTTATTTTTGTTTTTTGAATTTCATATGTTTGGGTTATTTTTATATGTTTGTTTAAATTAAAATAAATTTCGGAATCTCGGTACGTACGTAACTTTTCAGTACAAACTACGGTTATTATAAGGAGAGCATTGTATGAAAACATCAAATGAATACTTTGAATTTCCAGTTTTATATTCAAACATTTACACTGTCTCGGTAAACATAATTCTAAGAATTCACAGACAAGATGCAAAATAGGACAGGTAGCAGTTTTCAGTGTGCTACATGTTAGGAATAAGTTTACTAGTATGTAATATGTAGATTAGTCCAAAAAGTTGGTGCACGTAAGTTCCATAGTTAGCGAATGTCAAAGCTATTCCCAACCGACCTGTCACTACAGATATGGGTTCAACAAATGCTTCATTCCGTCATCCAGTTTTCATGTTCACTAACTGCATTACAAACTTGGCACTCACTCTTACGTGTGAGTATATACAACTTGACTTACGATTAGTAGTACGAGTATGTAAGTACAGAATGTCTTTTGAAATACCCTCTGGTTCAGTATTTATTTGGACAAAGGCTCCTTTAATAAATTGCCTATATTTCAAGTTGTTAGAGGTCTCGGAATGGAACATCAGCGATAAAAATATGAATATTAAGAATACCTGAATAGAGTTCATGAAAATGATTTTACCTAAGCTTTTGGAAAATATATATATTTATGTCTCCGTTTCATAGAATTACATCTACTCGTAGACATATTTAGACAGACTACTTATTACTTTCAAAAATCTTTAAAATATAAATAATACAATAAAACACAATATAGAGATAAGTGCAATAACTAACAAAAAAAAAATATTTATCTAAAAAGCAAACTAATTTGGCAGTCGGTTTTATCCTCGACAGATAAAATGTCGTATGGATATTGCTCAGACGTCTGCTAACACAGCCAAAATGCAAATACTGAATTGTGCTATACTTATATGCTTACTTAATATATTGTGACGGATTTTGAATTTAAATATATCTTAAACGTTATGTGTATATTACGCTAGCCATTTCTCGGGGCTTTGTTCGCACGGAAAACGATCTTCCATAATCCAATAAATGCATTTTTTAAAATAATTCGTTATTAACCGTGAATTTAAAATTTCAGTTGTCGAGCTGCAAGAAGATTTCATGAAATTTTTATACCCCTATTTTACACCCTTAGACGTGGAATTTCCAAATTTTCTGTTTTATAGCTCAACCTATCTGCAAAACTTCAGTATGTAAAATGTAATTAGTTAGCTCTATAGTTTGGCATTTACGCTTTTTATTTTTAAGAAAAAATTCTTCAAGTAACGTATTTATTTATTGAAAAGATTTTTAATTCAATTCTTAATTTATCTATTCCACGTTCATAATTCTAAACACAAAAGAATCCTCTTAATATCTGCAATTGAAGGTCCAAACAATAGGTTGAGCACAAAGCACTATTGTGTAATACAGTTTGGAGATAAAAAACCTTTCAATAAAGTTATTATTATTGTGGATGGATATGCGATAAGCGATGATGAACAACGAAAAAGACATCTTTTACGAAACAGTAATAAAATAAGATATTAGAAAAATAATTTAAAACATACCAAACAGGAATGTTGCCTTTTAAATAAATATGTTCGATATGTTTTGTTTTTTATAAAAACTAAGGATATTATGCGCACGGTGAGCCTCTAAAAGAGTGTGTAAATACCAATTGTCGCATTTTTTTTGCTTGTAATTCATGTAACTTTGAAAGAAGTAGGCAAAATCGGCTTAATACACAATGCGACCTTATAAATACTAAGTATACCAAAACGTAGTATACAAAAGGCATGATGTTATGGGATTATTTTGTACCAAGATACAAATAGAACAAAAAGTCATCTCGTAATATAAATATTTATCATCTGTAATCATCAAATACACAACACAAAGCTTAGTAGTCAGATTGACGAACTACATCAATGGCTCCAAAGTAATATAACATAACAACTGTAAATACGAAACAGATATGTTGAATTATTAATATTAAAACATGGCAATTAACGTTTACGGTGAATTTCATACCTTAGGTCGCAGAAATGTTTTATGACATGCCAACGCCAGAGGCTACATGAGTGTTAAATCTTAATCTTGCTTTGGTCCTGGAGGCCTTTAAGTACTCCACCCTTTGACGAGGGAACATCTGAGATCTGGTGTCGGGGTAAACTTCGTGAATAGTAGGTACATATGCTTACAAGTCTATGTGAGTATTTTGATTACATTTGGAGTAATAATGCGTATAATATGTTTTAATATGTACCTACATATATTATAAGCCCGTGTAATCTTAGTGTTTTAAATTGTATAGAATAATGTTTTTATTATAACGAAGTTTTATTTGTTTGAATTACTCAGAAATTTAGCGTTTTCAAAATACGTGAAAATGCAATTATTCACATTTATCGCTTGCAATTTTTTATGGAAGATGAAAAACAATTTATTTTCAAAGAAATACACATTTCTAGTTTGCTAAAGTTCATGAAATAATCATTCGGATAACATACCTCACAATTATCCATCAATAATCGTACCATTATGTGAGTAGACTATAATTTACTGAAATTGAATTCTGGCTAATGCCGCCAATCTGCATAATAATGGCATTGCTCACGACCGAAGTTTACAACGCTCATACACCTATGCCTATACCAAATTAACTAGAAATGGGCACACGTTAAACTTATCGTCTTTCGTTACAAACAGGTTTAAGTCCACTTTCAAATGGAATAATATTATAAAGTCACCGTAAATACCGCGAAAATATCGCCGTAGTAGATCCTTGCGAATTTGTCACAGAAATGCGTAACATTCGAGTGCGAGCCCAGTTGTTTGTCAGAGGTTTTTGATCAATTTTTCCATCATCAAACAACGGTCTTTTGTCACTATATATTTTTAAGCCCATAAGCTACGACAGTATAAATGGGCACACTAAGCGCACATTAAAGATTATGTTACTTTTAGGCAAATATTTCCTCGCGATTGCTTGGTGTTACACCGCAAATAATTGGGTACAGTTTTCCATCCCACAAATTCGCTTCTCCAAACACTACTATTAGTGGTCTCCAGGGTGTAGTTGATCTAAAATATACATATTTGTAACTTTTCTATCACATTTTTCGTAGTGACAAAAGCGTCAACTCCATCTCGGCGCTCGACACAGGGCTTATAATTTGCGGAAAAACGCAAACATGTAATACGTTTACCAAAACAAACTGAAATAATAACATGCCAAATCCGGGCCGCAGACAACGTAATGACAGATGTTTCGAACGATGCTTTCGTTATGTGAAGTTAATTAAATTTCCGAAACCTCGTGCGCTCTCGCCTCAAACGAAGCTAATTTGTTGAGGCTACGTGCAGGTTCTCAGATATCAGACGAGAAGATTCAATACAGGGCCAATTAAATGTAGAACGTCTTAACTGTGTGTTTTATTACAACCGAATAAACGATAAGCGTGCAGAGCAGAGGCAGTGCGATAACTGGATGAGGAGATTTGAGTACACAGTCTCAAGGCAATGGACTAATGGCTCATACTAATGATGAAGCAGTGAATAATTACCGTGCTACTAATTCTGCCCCACGACATTCTCCAAGAAAAAACAATTTATAAATGCTTTAATACCATAGGCTTAAATGTTTTGTTTATAAATCAACATGGATTTTATATTTCTAAGAAATAACAAATAGCAGATAACACCTTTGCAATTATTTATTAATTTATTTTCCACTCTTTTATTAGTCCTCTGCTGGACGATGTCTCCTCTCATAGTCTACCGTGTCTATGTCTACCGTATAGACTACCATGCTGCAACAAATGCGGATTGGTAGACTTGACGTTTTCACAGACATTTATATACTACATCCATTTAAAAATATATAGTATTCTAATACTTGCGAAATTAGCCATCACGATTTTAAAAGAGAAATCAGCGATTAAACTTGAGCAGCTGATCGCTTGTCGCCGGCGCTGCGGTGGTGGACTAGAAGCCCAGTGCTCATTTACGGAAAATGTTCATTTAACGGGAGGAATTTTATTTCAAATCATTTTCCCGAGGACCAAGAGCGGGTTTTTCAATTTAATATCACAGTTCACGTTTCAACGACGTTGAATGAAAAGCTTCAAACGAAACTGAACTGACAATGAACAGTACTATGATATTTAGCGCTAGTTCGCTTGTTAATATTTTATATCAACGCACTTGAACCTATAAAAAAGTTATCGTTATAACTCAACTCTTTTCACTAGTTTTTATCTGTGAATAAATATATAATAATAAAAATTACACAATAGTATCTTTAGTTTACTATTTAGTCTATCTGAAAACACACTGTGAGATATTTACAGATAACCTAATTCAAATTATATTTATTTGATGTTACATCACATTTAGTTTTTGATAAATGACATAGCAAACAATATAAAGGTCGTCGTAAATCTGTTAATCGGCCGCGAAAAAACGAAACATGGCAAGTCAAACTTAACGTTAAGTTTCGCGTTGTTCATCTGATTTTCACTAAACAAACATAAATACTTGACTTCCTACGGAAACTTACCCTGAAATTAATTTAGCCTGTGAAGGCGCCTTAATTACCTTTTCTTCTTGCACCGGATCCAGCTATTAGACAACAAAGGGTTCGATTATTTGCCGGGCGACTCATTGTTCTCTGTAATAGCATAAAGCGGTCGTACATAATACGGCTGTACATTATAAGGTGCAAAGTTAGGCTGATGTGCACACTTCCTTACATTTTGCTCGGTGTGATTACTTCTTTAGATTCTGCTTGCTTAGATACTGGGTAATTAAGGATGACGCCGGAATGAATGCTGTGAGTCCAATGCCAAATGATGCTTATTTCTTGGGAAAGTATGTTCCAGTGATTTGGAATCTACTCAGAGTTTTTATTACGAACAAATACGGTAACATTTCCTTTGACGAAAACGGGGAGTTCTATGAAAAGTTATAAATAAATCGGTCAGCGCCAGTGATGTTATTCTTGTAGTGTATAAGTATTCAAGTGAAGCTAAAAACCATTTTTGCATCTTCTTGACTTTCTGTGAGATGCCTTCACCAAGTTCACTTCTCGGCTTTTGCTGTCACTTTTTAAATGATGTTAAGTTATTAAAGAACAAGAAACTCAATTTGTAGCACGTGATAAAATACCGTTCATAAATTTAATAATTTAACAACCCCTTACCAATCAAAATACCATGACGCCAGGTCCCTAACGGGGTAGGCAAAAAGCACCAAGTGCCAAATATCTCTGTCCTTGCAAACCTGACGCGCTGAAACACAACTTTTGCTCCGTGTACATAATATTGATAGAAACTATTAATTATTATCCACAGTACACGTATAAGTTTGAATATATGGATGAGTAATTATGTACTCGTATACTCTATAATTTGCCTGTCAAAATGTCCCATCATAATAGATGCACAAACCGGAAAATTTGATCGAAAATTGCTTAGAAACACGGCCAGCAATTCGACAGTAACAATTTGAATATAGGCAAAACCCACAATGTATTAAGTTATGTGGCTTCACCCGAACATCAATTGAAAGGGAAAATGGGTAATAGCCCGTCAATTGTTCGCAGAACGCTATAAATAATAACTCATACATATTCCATACGAAGCATTAAAGCGAACGAGGAAATTCCATTTGGTACCAAATAAAAATTCACGTTTTGGATACTCATCTTTATGTTCAACTTCCTCTCATCCGAAAAATTCAAATGCCTTTTAAATCTCCGAGTGGTTTTAAAAGAAAAGTTTCTGAAAAACTTGTTGCATCGATTATCTCTCCTTTGTCTCAAAGTTTCTTCTCTAGTGTTGCAAATATCTGGTTTTACGCTGAGTGAGTTTCGGATTTTGTATTAATTGATTCCCTCCACTGCTTAGCAACGCTTCCGAAAGGTTCATAAATAAGATTGCCCAATACAAAACGAATTTAGTACGTAAATGGTAGTTTCACTACGCACTTAATTAGGATGCGTGTATTTGAAGAGCCAATATGTCAGAAGACTTTTCAATTGCATTTTATGTAATAAAAAATTGGTAAGACACGATTCCTTCTAGGCGCACACGATAAACGATAAAATGTAACCACATCTTTTTAGAATACCGAATCACATAGAAACTATCAACAACAAAAAATGTTTTTCATTTCGAAAACCTATTTTCGACAACACATTCATATCATTTTTATGATCGCCGACATGAACATCGCAAAACTTGACGCAGAACATATTTTAACAGACGAACAGAAAAATATTTTTATCGTCCTCTAAAAACCAATCGGTGTCGGCTGTGCGTTCGTATTGAATTGTATCGGCCGAAGCGTAGCGGACTGACGGCGTAAATCTTTTATTGGCGCTAAAACCAACAGTGGAAACTAAACTAGTTACCATGTTTATTCGCATCGAAACTTTGTGAGGGCGAAACTCGTAAATAGCCCGAGGGCAGTGTCGTATTTCGTTGGAAGGTAGTCGTCCTTCTTCCTGATGGATGGGTTTCGTCTGAAGTGTTGGAATCGGAGGACTTGTTACATACGCCTCGACGACTTAAAGAAATAAAAGTGATGTGTCAGTGTTTTGGTCAATCCTTAGTTTCATTAGAAAAAATTTAGTATAATGTGAGAATTTTCCAGTTCTTAGGTACCATTATGCTTGTGTTTTTCTATTTCAACTGTTTACAATAGCAATAGTATGAACGAATGCAGATTGTCGGATATTCATATAACAAGCTATAGAAGGTATACTGCCTTCCTTTTTACGTCGCATTGATCTCGTGTCTCTCATACAACAGCAGGAGGCGGTTCATAAGATATAAATTGATTTATATCTTGGTCTCTATTGTTAAAATACTTAATTACTTCTTTGTCTACTTCTATTTCTTCTTTATCTTCGATACTATTGTGATACATTCATGTACAGTTCACTGTCTTATTGTCTACTGGATTTCCGAGTGGAATAGTGACTTATATATATGATGTCGAGGACTAATAGCTGTATAACAAAAAAAGTTTCATTTAAATCTGTCCAGTAGTGTTTGCGTGACAGCCGGACAACAGACAGACAGGCAGAAATTTCATAATGATTTCTTGGCTTATGCTACTTGTATGAAAACCCCTAGGGGTATTTGTTTAGTTTTTATTCAATGTATAGGTAGTATTGAACTCTTCTACAGTGTCATTATATGTATATAGATGTTGATATTAATATCTAAAATAATTGCGTGTTTATAATTTGTATTATAATCATTAGCGTATGCACAAACAACAGTTTATTCATCGGATCGAAGTCGAACAGTCGTCACATTTTCAGTTGCATCTGTCTCGTGATTGATTGTATTTACTCTTCAAATGAGCTCGCCTATAGCTCGTTAATTGTAAGCTGCAGCTCTGTTATCGTTGTTGCATTCCAATAACCATTATTACAGTGTATTTACATTGTTTGTAGCTAAAACACAGCTTCTCTATTGAATAAAAGGTGATAAATACCAATAATATAAAAACGAACCTGAGATCAATTAATATCAAGTACGTACATCCCAATAAACTAGGAATTGTTCAACAAAGAACTGGTTTGTATTACGTTCATTGAAATGTATTTGATTAACCATAACCTCTGCAAATAATACATAATTACTCATATGTTTATTCAGGTGAGGATTACATATGTCAGGTTTTTATAGTCGGTGTTATCTGCGTACTTCGGTAGGGTCCTGGCGTGAATGCATAATGATAATAGTATTTTTTCAAGTAGGAATTACTTACGAAAGTAAGAATCTACTTTTATATTTCGGCTTTGTTATTTCACACTTAACGACATGCAATTTTGAAACAAGATTTTTATCTAAATCTATGTACACATATATGATTCTTTTCAAAATCTATGTTTATTTAAAATTAATGTTACGTATACTTGTATTTTAATATACCTGATTTTTTTGTTAAGATCGTCCATAATTAAATCTGGAATTCCGTGAAGATACACTCGTATTCTATTGAAGCACGGGGATTCGAATGGGGTTGAATTTTTATTAAGTACTCACTGTAGACATTTCACTCCAGGGGATGATTTATAACGGTTTTTCTGGACCCGCCGTGGATGCATAGCGCTGTCCGTTTATACGTTTTATATGATATATAGCGGAGTTTACCTGATTGATGATGGTCCACAATACCCACTTGGTGTTTGAATTGTATATTCCTCGGATATCCAAGAATACTTGTACCCACCATTTTAAATGTCAAAATGAAACTAACGTTGTTTGGAAGCGGTCACTCTTTTAGTGACAAAACAGCCTAATCTACGCCTTCTTCTTGTATCTGTTCTATTATTAGTAGCTTTATATATTTGTATATGTGGTGTGCTAAAGGCTGTTGTATAGTTGTTCCTATAAAAAAAAATACAGACGACTTGAGTACCTCCTCCTTTTTGAAGTCGGTCAAAAAGTGTTAACCTCAAGATGTGATTTTTAACGGCAAATTCGAGCTTTGCAAACATCGTTATTTTAGAGTTTTGTTGGGCTAAAACCAGACATAAAAATCGGTACTCGTAATATATGCTTTTTTTGGAAATCGTTATTGCATCTAACAAGCGCAAATACTCACACTAATTGTTTTTAGGATAAGTGATGGAGACCTCAGGGAAACAGGAAATAAATCTAGTTTTATTACATAATTTCTATTTAAGTTGTTACTTGTTGTGTTCTGCTAGTCAGTAGGGGTCGCTGCTAGTATGTTACACGCATCGCAGGAAAGAAAATCTACTTACAATATATTATAATATAGAAGAGATATTGACGCTTTCAAAGACATTCCGATGTTTGCTCGTTTTCGATTATTTATCTGCCGAAACCGAACCTCGATCAGACCTTATTGAAGAATTTTCTACAATAAACAAGCTAGCGTATTGCCGCTGAAGAAATGATTACAAACTTGACTGTGATTCATCTTTCCGCTGTTCCAATAAGAATTTGCAATTTTTTATAATGAACTTTGGCGTGATCGAAATCTGTTTTTTTTTATCTTTTTTATCTTTATTTTTGTGTGTTATTTTTATCTTACGTTTATCAGCGTAACACGCGTAGCGAGTACCTAGGAAGGTGTAGGCAGTTTGTTTTTATAATACGTGAAGGCCCTCACGGCTTACAACGTAACGCTTACTTCTTACGATGGAAATTCCCGTCGAAACGTGGCCCACTACCTCTCACATTTCCTACGCATTAGTACAAAGTACAATTAGCTCCAACAATTTAATGGAGTTAATGGAGATGGTAATAGGTGATATAAATAACGGTAAACCCACGTATTGTTGTTAGGCAGTATGAGGATTTTAATTTCGCAGCATTTACGATGCATAATTGGTTAAACAGAGACAGAAAATGTAATGATAGCAAAAAGGATATTCATTAATACACTATCTCGCTCTAAATGTAAATACCTATTATAAGTTGAGAAAGAAATAGGATGAGGCCGGCTGCATATTTATGTCCTTTCTTTATCTCACTTCGAATACATACTCGTATATAAATAAATACACTTCCATATAGCAATGCGTACATGCAAGGATGTAATTAGTACATTTGATATCGTGAGGCAAATTGTGCAAGTGACGTGTGTTTTAATATGGAAATTATTCAATTACCATGTTAAAAGTAATTTAATGTAAAACAGGGAGCAATATATGAGACGTAAGAAGGCGGCGAGTTCTTTACATACATTAACGTAATTTACATTGTAACTTGGAGCTTTGTAAATATTTTTATGTAAGGAATGCAATGTTTAATTGTTGTTATACCGGAGCAGTAAAAGTAAAGTTTTTAAAGATTGTAAACTCAAATTCATTGATTCATCTATTTTTGCAGTTAACATTCATTAGCTATGTGCACCTCTAACGCTTTGGTAAACGGAGATAAGAAATCCGGCGAAAGAAACTCCAACACTATTTTTAAATAATAAAAAAGGATTCGTCATTACGAACATTTTGCAGTATGTCTTTATTTCCGATACTTTACATTAGCCTATAATACTTTGGATCAAAACTTTTATGCATTTAAAATAGATGATGTAGGTAAGAGTCGATTTGTTGTCGAAAAATGAAAACAAGTAATTGAAAACAAACATACTTTTTCATTCTCTATTTTCATTTTGTCTCTGCTATACTGTTATTTTCCACCTTGAGGGGGCTCAATAATATCAACTTTGACTTGCCTCGGCATTGTGGCGGCCATATCAGAGTCTAGACTACAATAGTGTCTAGACGGCAGAGAACATGACACTCAAATGTGTAATCAAATAAGCAAATAAAGAAAGGCCCTCTAGATACAATTCAGTATTATACCCTTTTTTACCGAATGCATCTTTAATTTTTGAACAGAAGAAAGCCTTTTACTCGTTTTGGATTTGTCAAAATAAAATTACGGTATACCTAATATTAAACAGCAAATTATTTTATAATAATAATAAAACATAAAATAGTCTAACAAATATCATACTAAAATTTGTAATACTGTTTCCGAAAACGCATATAAAAATTCGTATATAAAATTTGTTATTACTTCATTAACGACAAAGACATTAAACAATAATTTCTCGCCAATCGAATACCCAAAAAGCAAAATGCACTCCCGGCCACCTGTTCAATTTAATCGTCCATTTACCGGTTAATTAACGATCGCAGTTAAATTTTAATTGGTCGACAATAACAGGTATGAACCAAAGATGGATTGTATCATTACGTTATTTTTTAAAGTCTACTGATTAATTGCCGATGTCGCTGCGTATGTGTATAACTCGACAGTTCTAAAATTGTCCGCAAAATAGCTACTTATGAGAAATAATAGTGTACGCTAAATGTATGGAACCTATAGAAACAACAAACCGTTTGATATTGTCGCTGCGTAAAGGACAGAGTTAATTTCGCATTATTATATGGATTCGGTATTGCCATTAATTATTAGTTCAGTTAGTTAAGTAAATATTCGCATAATTATTAATACAATTATTATTGTGATTACAATCATGAGGAGTTAAAGTTAGGTAAGTCAAGACTATGCGTAGATAGTTCGATGATGATAGTGTAAAGAAAACTATTAATATGCTAATATTTCCCAAAGGATAACATTCTATAGAGATTATCGTTATCAGTATTTTATACTAAACGGTGCTTAAATCGCGACAAGTAAAAGTAAGCCTGTCTTCTCTAGCAGTGAAACGTTTTATGGATGTAAAACATTAAGAACAATACGTGAAAATTATAGTTAGCTTTTTACGTTTGACATTACATACTCGTATAGCCCGCATTGACTGATTTTAGCGCATGAACGTGTGTTTTATTTGAAAATCAGTACAAACGCAAACCCATTACGGTAACGGTATTCTAATTTTAAATCTTCAAAATTATCATAATCTTTAGCAATAGCATTGACTTACGAAATTTTAATACTCTCGCAACAACTACCTTTAGACTCGCATGCTTGGTGTTGCATACCTAATTCGGAATTTGCATGATCCCTTCGCCAATTATAAATAATTTACGTATGATAAAATTCTCACACGGCGTGCTTTTGTTTTGCAGTTCTTAAGCTATTTCTCGTTTGCCTAATTAATAGCTAGTGTCAGTAGCTGATATGATAAAATTTTTTTCTTTTATATCTAAACGGATCTGAACCTGTTTTTATATGAAGATGCAGTTATGAAAAGATAAATTTATTTATTTCAGTTTATTTATTTGGGGTGCAAACAATTTTTGTGGATAG
>DWUN01002120.1:0-14598 GCA_018249975.1 Passova gellias | reverse complement strand
ATTTCTCTTCTATATAATGGACGTTATTATACATACAAACCTTCCTCTTGAATTACTCTATTCATTAAAAAAAACCGAATCCAAATCCGTTGCGTAGTTTTAAAGATTTAAGGGAACAATGGGACATGACAGACAACATGACAGAGAAAGCGACTTTGTTCTATACTATGTAAGAAGATAAATTAAATTTACTTTAAATGTAAATGACTATACTGAAATACTTAGTCATTGAAAATGGCTTTTTCTCGCATTTCATGGCATTTCCTTGTTTTAACACAAATTACTAAATATATGGGAATATCGAATTGTCTTTGAAAAGAGCCGTTGTTTAAAAAAACGATTCGTAAGTCTTATTTTTTATATTCGAAGTATATGGCATAAATTGAATATGATCGAATGTATTAGGTTATCTATTTCCATGTTATTCGTTCAGAATGATCATCGAAAGTGCCATGTTAAAAAAATAGCAATTTGCTAATAGCATTCTTTTAAGAGATATTAATCAATTTTGATCTGTTGTTTCTAAAAACATAGCAATGATAAGAAAATTAGACATAATTAATTTGGAAAGTAAAGTTAAGTCTGAGATCAAAAACATACGCATTTCTTAAGTACCTTATTGGTACAACTATCGCAGGTACAAAGTTATGTAGCAGGGACAAGTATCTGTTTGATACTTAGCATTAAACTTAACACCGTGAAATTGGTATAACTCAAGCATATACATACATAACATATCTAATTAAGAATAAAAGTTTTATAAAAAGCACAACGAATTTAATTACAGGTACCGTAACGTATTCGAAACGATATTTTTATTATATATGTTTGTTATGTATGTTTAACCCTATTAAGCTTTTACGTAGATCAATATCTATTTCGTGGATTATTTAAAGTAAATTTTATTTAACATCAAAAAGTTAAGATGGCATCGGTTAATTTCAGAAAATAGGGACAGACATCATAAAGTTTGGGCGAACTTTATAATCAGAAGCATGAATTTCTATCTAGAAAACTTTCATATATTATATAGTTGATTAAATACATAATTTAATATATACGAAATAAATCTATGAAAACATGGGCTGGTAGAAGAATGTCTTAACAATGTTGACTTGTAACTCTTATTCAGATGTGAAATCACTAATTTTACGGTAGAGGACCAGGCTCCTGGAAACGCAGGTGATTCACAGCTGATGAGTGCAAAGGGTGTTGGCAGTTGGCAGAAGTGTAAGCGAGGTGGGCGAGAGGGGCGGGCGGGGCACAGATTGAGGCCACTATTTAACCGCACGGCCGCCGCGCAACGACCTGTTGTGATCCCGTCATGGCGCGCTTCGCCCGTGTCGCTACTCTGGCCGCGTGTCTCTTGTTCGCCTGCGGTGAGTCCTAACCTTTATCTTACGTCTTCAGATGCCGTCTATTTCGCGACGTCATTTAGGATGCAACGTCACATCCGCATAACTCAATGATATATAAATAAAGCAGTGGTTGCGTCAATGTCGGATACCGCATAAAAAGTGTATAGTGAAGTTGCTAAAGCCCAACAGTCGCAAGGTAGACTGTCTCTCTACAGAACTTGCAAATGAATGCAGTCGAACGTGATCTCCTTGCATCAAATGACTTAAGAATGTAATCAACACGCAGCGAGCCTTTCAAGGACAACTTGGAACTATGCTTTACAAACAACTGTCGAGATTGATTCATGCGTACGGTGTTGTGAACTAAAGTCTGATACAACATTCAGTGGTCAATTATGTCGAGTTTCCGGGGTTACGAAATATGGTAATCAACAGAATTCGGTCGTTGAACATAAGGCATGCTGAATAACAATAAATATTATATAGCAGATACAATACGTAAAAGTTAGTTAAGGCGTAGGGTTAAATTAGTCTGCAAGTTAATTATTTTGAAATAATTAAAAAAAAATTGAACACTTAATAAGACAAACGTTTAGCACTTGTTGCGGGCGCGCAATGTGGTTGCAAAGAACTTTCACATTCGCTGTTGCACTGTAGCCGCAGTCACCGCGGAGCGCCGCCGAGCGCGCGCCTCTACAATGACGCATGACGCTATGACCGTGTTGTTCTACGCTCCTTCAAGGGGCATTTAAATATCCACTTGTAGGGAAATAACACTCCAGAGTGTAATTTCATCAAAACATAAAGTACAGAGTACTCTGTTTACTTCTCTGTGAACTTCTGTTTAATCAGTTAATATTGTTTAAGTACTTTTGTATATATGATAACTTTTATATAAAATGTGGGTTGTATAATATATTCATCTCATAATTTGCCCTTGTAACACATTTAAATGTAATTCAATACATGATATAAAATACATCGATTATCGATTACAATATCCATTTACTTAAAGACCATATTTTAATGTTAATTTAATACCACATTTTGTATCACTCATTCATTTTTCAAAATAACATTCTTTGCCAAGGAAAGAAACGTGGGTACAATTCATTGTGAAGTTAATGATAAATAAATTTTGTATTGTAACAAGCATTGTATACAATTATGTAGTACATGTAACAAGGCTGTGGACCGCAGCAAGATTGCGAAGCGATCCGCAGTCATTGCTACCGGTATATGTATTGCAAAATATTTCAATAATAACGTAGTAAGTGCAAAGGTGATATCACTGTGAATCTTATTTTCAGTCGATGTGTTTATACCACACATTATGGATAATTGATCATCGCAAGCGAATAATTCAACGGTTAGCGATAGTGATTTTACAAGTTACTATCCTTGAAGTTTCCAGTACCTACTGATCAACAATTACCTGTTATTATACAAAAATATAAACCTATTTACAGAAATATTTATGTTGCGAATTATTTAAAAAAATTTCTACATACTAGCTTTTATAATTTTATGATTCTAATAGTTTGTTAATTAGTGTAAAAGATTTTTTTAAGATATTGTAAATATCTCGCAGTTTTAAGATTTCCTCTAATTTTCTTCGTTAATTACGTTCAATAATGTTAATAATGTTCAATAATATGTTATATTTTAATTTGTTGAGCGTTCAAAAAGAACATGAATTTTAAATATAATATGGTGTGCGGAACAAGTTAGGCGGTATTATACATAATTATTTTTCTTCTTAAGTTGATGAGTGACATTTAGTGAAGTTTGATATAATTTAAAGAAATATTTCACATTTTAGATCATCGTTATAATTTCAAACGTTGTACAACATAAAATATAATGCACACAATTTGTGTATTTCTTTAAAAACGTATAAATTAGTCCAATTGCAGTAAAAAGAACCAACTGAAGATTTGTTTGGATAATTTTTCATTATTCAATTTGATATAAACCATTTATATTCAATAAAGCATTCAGAATATTTCTTGTCTATTTGTAATACAAAAAATATGTTAGCAAAGTAGGTTAAATTGTCATAAACATTTGAAATTGCTTGACAATATTATTGTGATATAATCTATCATTCAATTAAATTAAGAAATTTGCAGTTTTGTACGAATAACTTAATGTATTTCGTAAAACATTGTCGCACCCCACTAGTTGCTTGAAAGTCGAAAGGAAACAAAATTGCATTGCAGACTGGATAACAAATTTGAAAAATATGTACAAAAATGCAAATATGCATTGAAACAAAGTGGCATAAACAATAAATGTAACCTCTAAGAATAGATTTTACGTATTTGGTTGTAGGTTAAGTTACGCCGCAGCAAAACATGCCGTTTTCGTACAAGTATGTAATATTGGTATCAAAAACAATATACTATAAGTACGTTTTCATCACTAAAATCTTTCAAAACATGAAAATAATTTGATGTAACTATTTAATCCGTTACAAAACTATACATGTATTTATATATTTCATATAAATAACCAGTTGTTATTACATAGCCAGCAATATAAACTGATTAGACACGGCAAAACACTACTTATTTAGATATTTATGTACTTGTTAGCTTCACCTGCAATACAAATCTCCAAAGTATATCAATTGTCTAATTTAAAGTAAGCATAATTTAAGAACAATGGTGACATTTCTTTACTGAACTGGTTAATGTTATAGCTAATATTTAACTTTTGTTCGATACTTTTATTATTCCACTGGATACAGGTCTTCTCTAAGAAGGCAGTTTAACGCCTTAGCCTACCACGCTGGCCAATTGTGGATTGGTAATCTTTATACACCTCAGATGACATTATATTATTATTTTATGACATACTCTAAGGTGTTATGGTTTCTTCACGACTTTATCCTCCACCATTCAATCGAGTGATATTTAATCTGTTAAGTCATAAAACGTACGTAACTTTGTTAGGTCACTGGTATGAGCCATAAATTAAACCGAGACCCCAAGAGTGGGAATCTATTATCTGGGGGTATTTTCATAGCCGGTCATTTAATCCTCAACTAACAGAACCTGTGTTGTGGTAACCAGACTGATGGTAAACTACATAATGAATATCAAAATAGATGTCTTATGTAGATAAATTTAAAACCAGAGACAGAAAATTTCAAATTTATCACACAATAAATTCTTTATTTCTTTTGAGTGAAAGTCGAGTCCTCCCCTCCCCCCACTTAGCAGTCAGGTGTACTATCCACTGGGCCGACAGGGCTGTCGAATTTACTTAAAATTACTTAAAAGATACTACCTATTGTGACAATTATTCGTTTTACAACTATTTATATGTCTCAACAAATAATATAACGGAATCGGGATTATTTCCATATTCTACTATTAATTAATTTAATTAA
Source organism: Passova gellias (assembly GCA_018249975.1). Classification (NCBI taxonomy): domain Eukaryota; kingdom Metazoa; phylum Arthropoda; class Insecta; order Lepidoptera; family Hesperiidae; genus Passova; species Passova gellias. The sequence continues at coordinate 9,843 of DWUN01002120.1, read as the reverse complement.
TATAGACAGTGACTTATAAGTACCTAACTCCATCTGACCTTCTCAGTACCGAAGCGTTAGTCAGGCTTTGTGTGTATAGAGTAAGTACAGAACGAACATTACTGCGTATATTAGACATACTGTATAAAAATACCTTATATGTTTCTACCTGATAAACGCCCAGACGCGCGAGAACCGCTGGGGCCTAAATTGATGTCTCGTATATGTACATGTATTTATGTAATATATCTTAATACTATTTTCTTCTACATAGCATAGCAAGGACAGGTGTTTACCGAAAAATATCACAGCTGTTGTTTTGACTTACTACTAATAAGTTCTGCTTATATTCGTTTTTTACACCTTGCGAGCTACATTCCTTTTAAATGTCATTTGTTTTTTTTTTTGTACGACATATTGTTTTTATGTGCCACTCTATTGCTATTGTGGAGACAGAGAAAAATTTCGTATTTTTAATTTAAGAATATATTTTATATGATGCCAAGTGAGACAGTCGAAAATTTACTTCATAAAAACTAATAATTAAAACCAATTAAAATAAACTTCCGTAATTATTAGTTAAAACATGCATATGCAACATGTATATTTTTTATAATACTGTCTGTATTTCATGCGCGACTATACTTCGTCGTTTCAATATTAGTATATAATTAATTACATATTATATAAAAGTACACTTAGTTTTTATTTAAATCATTTTTAGGATTAAACGATATTTGTTTCACAAACTCATGTAAATGAATATATCAAATTTAGTTTATTTTCATTTTTTAATGTCTGCCTAAGGAGAATACCGTTTTATTAGCATCGTGTTGTAATAAAATGTTTATGCCATTAACAATCGTATTTTCCGCTTAATCCATAACTAATTTTCTTACGTCTATCGCACATTTTTATGCGGTTTATTTAATATATTATATAGACCAAATTATATATAATATAATATATAATTTATTATATAGACCAAACTATTTTGTAACTGTACCGTTATTTGCCTATTGAAATAGAAGGGAGCCTCTCTACAAGGAAAGTTAAGAGGTAACGCTGCATATTTATGAGGTCGAATGTCGGTATGCGAACGGTGTAGTGTTCGGCCGACGCCCTCTCTTCTCAAATAACTGTCTAATTATTCATACACTTGATACAAATACATTACACCTGATAAAAATACAGATTTTATCAAATTAATTTTACTACGCAGACTCACTAGAGCTAATTTTATGATATCAATTATATAGCTAACTGATAATTTTTATATGAACAATGATATTTAACTAGTTTCATGAATAAGGTCGAACATAATTTTTCATTATGGCATACAAAAGACATCAACGCACATCGTAACACTAGCATTATATAGCACTATTGAAGGATCTTATATGTATCATACAGTAGTCAATAAAATTGTTCTTATTATGCATGTCAAAGTGAGTAGTTTTTTATTATTATCTTGTTCAAATGTGGGTACTTCTTATACATAAATAGACCGTCAGTTATATAGCTGCATGATTATTGTTATATCAATAATGATATACATATAAATACTTTCATGAATAGAGTCAAACATAATTTTTCATTGTGGCGTACAAAAGACATCAACGCGCATTGTAACACTAGCACTATTTTAACACCTTATATGCACCATGTCGTAGTAATTAGATTTTTTTTATTATGCAAGTCAAGGTGCGTACTTTATTAATATCTTATGTATATGTGGGCATTTCTTATGCATAAATACAGTTTTCTCAGGTTAAGAACACAAGTGTATGGAATGCAGTGTCCTGTTCACATCAGGTATTCAGCATGCTCGTTTGTGACTTCTATGAAAATAATATTTATTATAATATGTAATAGCTTGCGAGCTCAAAACGAATCTGGGTTGTTCTTGTCGGCCAAGACCAAGACCAAGAATGAAAAAAATTCTCGGCCTAGATCGAGACCGAGACTCGGCCAAATCTTGAAAATATCTGTAAGATATAATAGAAACTTTGAATTATGTCATAAAACTAATTATTGATTATAATATTAATAATGAAAATTACCACCTTTTAAGTTTAATTTCATTGAACTATCCAGTTTTACTTAAAAGCTGTTCGCTGCAGTCGTAACAAATTAAGAGGCCCATTTTGACGTGCTCGCTCAGTACCAGAAACTAACTTTCTATGAATGTACGAACACGAGACGAGATAAAGCATTATTATACATCTAGCATTATAAACATTTTACTTTAGCAAAAAGGTCTCTTATAAACAAACTATATTGTTTATAAGAGCCCTTTTTGCTACATCGAAAAGTGCACTAAGTTGTATTGTATTATTCAACATATGAATACATCACATCTTTAGCGGTAATGGCTTTGAGCCATTGTGAACCAACCAAAATGGATTAACATTTCTATAACCAAATCTTTTCTGCTATTACTATATTGCTATTATTGCTATAAACTCTTTATTCTTTAAATAAAAGTAGAAAATCGCGGTACAATGTCAAAACAAGCCTCTTATTTTATGACTATTTGAACAACAAGCATTTCAGGCAGTCATAGATACTTCTTAGATACTGGTTTTGAAATTATGTATATCTTCGTTAAACTTCGAGATTTGTTTCCATTATCTATGAAAACGAAATAATCATGCAGTCGACCACTATATATAGATTTTACCTAATAAATCGACATCAGAGGCATTGATAGAAAGTTACGTTAGTTCACGCTCAAGCCGTGTAACATGATGTGATTATATTGAAACATACCGCGCACCAAATTAAAATTCCTGAGTGTCGGCAATGGCCGATCTACACGAAACCCATGACCGATCGCCTCGGCCAATTCTTTTAAAACAGAATATAACATTCATTATATGGTGTTCAGTATTGTTTCTGTCTAACCTTATATTGCGTATTTATAACAGTGGTTTATGAATTCATTTTATCGTGAAATTATCTTGTAGTGTGTGTATAAACTGATAGATCCGGGTCAAACAATTAACTTATGTATGTATTCGCGGATGTCAGTTTATTTTAGAATCAAATATTTTTTTCATTTCATAATTAAAATTGCCGTATAGTCCTTTGCCTTGAGTGCCTTTCTCGATTATGGATAAATTTACATATGGGTTATCTATACTAATATTATAAAGAGGAAAGATTTGATTGTTTGTTTGTATTGAATAGGATCTGATACTACTGGACCATTAGAATCCTACATTATCCCTGATGAACATAGGCTATGTTTAATACGAGAAAAAAATAGGATTGATTTTATCCCGAAATTCCCACGGGATCATCTAAAGCTCCGCGGGTAATGCCGCGAGGCACAGCTCGTATAATATAAAGGTTAAGTCGTATAATTTAATGATTTTAGAACCCCATAAAACGTAACGGGAAAACAATATTTATTTTCCTTAAATAGACTCTCTTCAACAATTTCACTTATACCAAACGTAGGATATACTAAAATTGAACTAAGGTAGAACTTTAACTACAAAAATAATTCATTATTGCCAGCATTTAATAGGAAGAATATAGAAACGTAAAAACATTTTACTAGCAATTAGCCTCAGTAACATATTTTTACATATTACTTAAGGGTAGCTTTATGTTCTCAGAAATAAAACAGAAATGAGAATGTTTTTTTAACAGTGACCAAAAATCTTTATCAACGACGCAAATCTTAGAATATTCTCGACTTCCTTCCACAGTTTGGGCTGATAAAAACTCTGTTTGATAGAACATCGAAATTTTTGGAATCAAATTAATAAGAATCATAATTAAAATATCTTTACGCGTATAAAAATGCGAGGCATGGCTAAGTTGGAAATATAAACTTTGACATGAATCTCGGAGGTTGTGACATTTAAATTTGCAATCTACCTACATATGAAAACAACTTCGTTCGCAATAGTACATACATATACATTTAACTTCACATCGACCAAGACTTGTAACAATCAAAGGCGGTGTCACTTGTAATGTTACGTTTTGCAATATCAACAAGCTATGACGGAGATAAGAGAACAATGATATAATATTAACTGGCTTGCATATGGCGTGCGAGTGGCAGGCGGAGCCTCTCGCAAGCGCCGAGTTAGATAATATTGCGAGAGCTTAGTTTCCTTATGTTACGTGCTTTGCGCTCACGCACACAACTCGCATCCATTTCTTACAGCTTGTTAGTTAGCAAACATTACCAAAGCGTGTCAGCGAATAATTGGCAAAAAATCAATATCTCACGATGGATGCAGTCTTGTTATGGGAAACTGATAAATTTGTGTCAGTTTAAAAAAATATCATACCGTATATATTTAGATCGCGTTCAATAATAGTTTAATAGGCATATCGTCAACATTTCCTGAATCATAATTGGCGGTCAAGGAAATCAACTATTCCGTGACCTTTTCAAATTATAATAATTTCGACAGCACAGTCGAACAAAATCATCAAATAGCATGCATAATATAACGATTCGATGTAGACAGAAGAACTTAGAAAGAGTCGTCCTTGTCGCTTGCTTAAGCGCTGACATTTCGGAACCAGTCAAATGTCACGTGCGCTCACTTCACCTTTGACATTTACACTTCCAAGTGACATTTTACTCCTAATAATAAAAAAGCTATTAACCATCGACAAATATTTAATCAAATGTTACGTTATACGAATTAACTTATTAAGATAATAAATTGTCGTATGCATAATTGTAGGAAGTAGTAGTTCCGTCTTAGTAGTAGTAGTAATACCGTAAAAAGTTAGTGAGTTCGTCAATTTCCGGAATAGTTAATCCAGAAATACGCAGTAACTAGTGCTCACTTTCGAAAGTAACAAGGTTAGGTTAACAGGAAATAGTGATAATGTGATTTAATTTTCAGCAGGTGTCGATGGGCACCGATGGCGGCGACAAGCGGATGAATCAGTCAAGAAAGACGACAGCCTGGAGCAAGAGTTATGCAAGGACAAGGACGCTGGCGAGTGGTTCCGGCTGGTAGCCGGCGAGGGCGACAACTGTCGCGACGTCATCCAGTGCACCGCCTCGGTCAGTGCAATAGGCGACTACTACTTTTACAAGCATTGTCCATTCTTGACCCATGAATACATTGGCCGCCCATAGATGTATGCGTCTGCAAGCTGTTTCTTGATCTTCAATGTCTTATTTCCAAGTTTGAGTAAAATGTGAACAAACCATAAATTATTTAGTTTAAAAGACGCACGCAAACGAAGTATCAGAATTAATTTGATATAAATATGTATGTCGTCGGCACTTGGCCGTCCTCGTTAATATTGTATTTAGATTAATCTATCCGGTTCAACTATCCAAAACGACCACGTTACTTAACATAATCTTAAGCTTGCTAAATTCCGAACATTTTATAGGTAATCATTTTATTGTTAATATTGCAATATTTGTCGCAAGAACACAAAAGATTATTGTTTAGTAGAACTACTTTACTGTATATACTGTATGGGAAGCGTTTCTGACTATATTGAAGATATTTTCAGAAATCGATCAGTGCTTGGATCAATTACCCCAATATTACCTTAATATAATTTATGCTTTGTTATAAAGAAGAATATGACTTTTAATTTATTTTAATTTTAATTAACAGGGTATTCAAGCTATTCGTTGCCCGGCCGGTTTATTCTTTGATATCGAAAAACAAACGTGCGATTGGAAAGATGCTGTGAAAAACTGTAAATTGAAAAACAAGGAACGAAAGGTTAAGCCTCTTCTATATACAGAGGAACCTCTCTGTCCGGATGGTTCTCTAGCATGCGGGGATTCAAGTTGTATTGAACGTGGATTATTTTGTAACGGCGAAAAAGATTGCGCTGATGGCTCTGACGAAAATTCTTGCGGTAAGTGAAGATTTAACAGATAGAGAATAATTTTTTTAAATTTATATGATAGGACCCTAGATTCACATGGCGTCCAATCTGTAATTGAAATTCACATTTGAACTTGAACAAAAACTGGCTTAAAAAAGCGTGACGAACGACTTGCCTAAAATACCAATCACTTGGCCTAAAAAAACATCTGAATATAGCATTGAGATCTTAGCAGCTATTTTATTCAAAATAAGGGCCTAATTTGTTTACTTGATAACGAAGATATTATATGTTCAGTCTTGTTGTGTTGCGTTGTTGTGATAAATAGTAAATATTGACAGTAATATATTTTTGATAGTATTAAAATCAGTATAAGGTGTATAAATTGAAAAATATAAGGTTAGCTGACCCTTATGTGCAGCTAGTCAGTATGCAATAAATTAAATCGCAAGCGATTCATACCTAACTCGCACTGTACGCTTCAAGACTTGAAATCAAATGAGAATGGTAATTGTGTACGTGCCAGAATTAACGAATTTTACTGGTACTGTTGTGTTTTGACCCTGAGGAGGAGTATCTAAAAATGGCTACAAAAATATTCTTTATATTTACAGCACGAATTTCTTTACCATGTACCATATCAAAATTACTCCGATACACATACATATGTACAATTGTAATTTTTACGAACATATTAGAGTACTTACAATGTAGTATAGCCAGTTCGACATAGATATAGCGTGTGGCCCGCTTTAATTCACACTTAGCAACTGGGTGAAGCTATTTCGTAATCATTTAAATTTTTATTGCATGCAATTTCAATTACCTTTTAACAGAAGTTATTACGTGAAATTGAAGTAGTCAGAAGTCAGTCTACCACCACGCGCTACATCATAAAGTGAAATCAAAATAGGCGGCAAGTTTTCAGAACAATTTGAGTGAGCGAAAGTACCCATACTGGTTCCGACTTCCAACAACCGACTTAATGAGACTCGTATGCTCATGCTTAGCTATGCACCTGCTCGTTATCCGCTTCCTATAAGTAGTTTTCGTTGTTTAACTCTAATTTTTAATGAAAATGTGTATATGTTTTTTACCAATCGATGAAATTACTGAATATTGGTTATATTAAAATTAACCCTTATTTTGTAGATATTGATAACGACCCCAACAGGGCCCCATCTTGCGACCCTACACAGTGTGTTCTGCCTGATTGCTTCTGCTCAGAAGATGGTACTGTAATCCCTGGAGATTTACCAGCACGTGACGTTCCACAAATGATTACTATCACTTTCGATGATGCTATTAACAACAATAATATTGAACTATACAAAGAAATTTTCAATGGTAAGCGCAAAAATCCTAATGGTTGCGAAATCAAGGCCACATTCTTTATTTCGCACAAGTACACGAACTACTCAGCCGTGCAAGAAACGCACCGAAAGGGACACGAAATCGCCGTACATTCAATCACGTAAGTTGTTCAATATTTCTTGACTATATTTAAATGTAGACAATTGATCACTAAGTGTCACTATAATAAATATTTTATTTCTAGCCATAACGATGATGAGCGATTCTGGAGCAACGCTACCGTTGATGATTGGGGCAAGGAAATGGCTGGCATGAGAGTTATTATCGAAAAGTTCGCAAACGTTACCGACAACAGCGTTGTAGGAGTCCGTGCTCCATATCTTAGAGTAGGCGGTAATAACCAATTCACCATGATGGAAGAACAAGCTTTCTTATACGATAGTACCATTACAGCGCCTCTTTCAAACCCACCTCTGTGGCCTTATACCATGTATTTCCGCATGCCTCACCGGTGTCACGGTAACTTACAAAGCTGCCCCACCAGAAGTCACGCCGTTTGGGAAATGGTAATGAATGAATTGGACCGTCGTGAAGATCCCAATAATGATGAGTACCTGCCTGGGTGCGCTATGGTTGACTCTTGTTCCAACATTCTCACCGGGGATCAGTTTTATAACTTCCTCAATCATAATTTTGACCGTCATTACGATCAGAACCGAGCTCCATTAGGACTTTACTTCCATGCTGCTTGGTTAAGAAATAATCCTGAATTTTTAGAGGCTTTCCTTTACTGGATTGATGAAATTATTCAAACTCACAATGATGTTTACTTTGTAACCATGACTCAAGTTATTCAATGGATCCAAAACCCACGTACCATTTCTGAAGCGAAGAACTTCGAACCATGGAGGGAAAAATGTGCGGTAGAAGGTACTCAAGCTTGTTGGGTACCACACTCATGCAAGCTTACATCGAAGGAAGTGCCCGGTGAAACCATAAACCTACAAACATGCGTGAGATGCCCAGTCAATTACCCCTGGCTCAATGACCCTACTGGTGACGGTCATTATTAGAAAAGATCTCGCGCCTCACGCGCTCCAAATTAGTTTGTAAAGTAATAGCAATTGATGGATTGCGCGGACATATTCGGGGTCAAAAATATTACCAATATTGTAGAGTTATGTCATGGCCAATGCTACTTTGAATGTGTCCCTGTAATTAAAAATTTAATGGGTTATAATCCGTCACTAGTATAAGTACCTAACTAACTATATGTAATATAGATTCACATGAATATTTAATAGGTCTGTTTAATACTTTATGTGATTTTCTACTGTAAGTCTGTTGGATAAAAAATGTAATATAAAACATAAAAAATTTACAGCGTTTTATTTTTATCCCTCGAGTTACAAGATGAGACATGACGACGCCGAATACTGTAAAAGAAACTATTATTCCACTTGATAATTTCAGTTACAAAACCCAGTAGAGGAATTGTTTTGGAAATACATTTACTTAAAAAAATTAACAATGTAGTAATACGAGTACATACATACTATACCTAATATAGTGGATTTCGAGAACTTATTACTATTACGCATGGCAAGCGCCTATTTGTTTTTTAAAAATAACGCCAAGTTTTAATGTACAAAATGTAACATTAACATCCACTTTATGGTCAAATCAGCTAGTGGCATTAAGAAAAAACGTAGCGGCTGCGCATATTAAAATCTATCCGTGTTGCATCATTATCTATGAAACGATATATAGTCTGTGTTAAAAAATAAAGTTCTACCAAGTAATCTTTATATATCCAAACACTGGTGTCTAAATGTTAAATACAATCAGATTTCGTATTATACACGGGGCGTGACAAATACGAAAGCGACATTTTGTATGAATGATAATAAAAGGTACGAAACCGAAAGTAGCGGGTTGCTTACGTACACAATATAGCTGCCGATGTCTAGCGCCTTGCGTCTACACTTCCTACTTAAAAGTATGCACATTAATTTTTAATCAAATTGCATTATACATTTTCTGGCCACTCAAACATTTGAGAGGATCTGAAATAACTTTTGTTACCACGGTAAACATCCAACTTGTTTATCAAGTTCTCACAACACATATACTTACACACACACGTACGTATGCAACGACATTACATGTCCTCTACATGTCTTAGTAGTGTGGGGTTAACCCACCGTATTTGAGTATATAATTATCTACAGTGAGTCTGTATGCTGTGTTTGATACAAAATTGAAAATTAAGTCCACTGTATGAGATATACCTTTTTAACCTTTATAAACATTTAAAATTGTATAATAGCTTATATAATTTCATAAGTTACTGCATCTGATTTGAGTATCTTCATTTTAATACACATACTGATAAGAACATAATGATTAGTTTATTGACACAGTAAAAATAATGTTTAACATTACGTACTTAACAATAGGCACTAAGAAATATTACGAGTTGTTTTTAATCAGTCGGCTCTGCTTTGTAATCAATTAGTTACCGTCATTAAACCCCATCGAAAGCGGCGGTTGAATAATTTCCAACACGAAGTTTATTGTGCATGTGCTCTAAAATCTCTCGGTGAACCTATTAGGGTGAGAGCTTTACAATCAGACTAGCTGACCCAGCAAACGTTGTTCTGCCATTTAAAATATAACAGTATTTCTCCACTATTTAATGGATGTTATTTT
>DWUN01002119.1:0-14599 GCA_018249975.1 Passova gellias | reverse complement strand
CGGTGTTGGTGACTGTGCATTAACAATTTGTTTGATACTATTCCGAAATACTGCAGTACTGTTGGCAAGGTAAGTTAGATTTTAGACATAATTTGGAATGATCGTTTTTTTTTTCAATCAGCCACTCGACAACACTAAATTAAGTCAAAAAATCCATTTTTTTACTTTATTATCAGGTTTTAAGTCAACTGAAAAATACAATGACTATACGGATTCAATTCTTAACATGTAACATTCAAGACATTCACAATAACATTGGCGGTACATGAGATAACAGTTTTTCGTCCATACTGAAAAAAGTGATTTTTCGACATAATGCAGTGTAGTAATGGGTGTGCGTTATGATACAATAGATTCTTGGAATTGTCTTCGCCGTAATATCACGAAATGGTCTTGTATTAAGTTTTTACGTTACTCTAGGGTCATCTATCATATCTCTGTCGTGAGAAACTCACAGAACTATCTGGCTGGGATTCATTTTGCGTTCTAACTTTCACCATTAAAAGTTTCCAAACACATAAGAGCATTTCTTTCGAACGTCTCAGACGAAAGCTACAAACAGAAGAACGCTACATTGAGCACACAAATACGAATTGTATTGAAACACAAATTCTTTAGAAAATCTCTTAATTTATGTTGTAGAACTGTCTGGCCAGTTGGATCAGTGGTTAGTAAATCTATTTGCTGAGCTGAATGTCGTGGATTCGATTCCAATCGCGAACAATTTGTGTGGTAACTATATAATATAATATAAGCCCAATTATAAACATTAAAAAAATGGTCCGAATCATTGGACTATGCGTTTCCTTATTTTTACACCAATATTATCATTTGTACAATATCTTGTATAAGCACAGAAATATACAAATGTAAAAAATTAAAAACCATTACGTAAGTAACTTTACGTGTTAAGCAAATAATTTAATCGTATCTGCATGATCATTGTTATTGGACACAAAATCGTTCGTGGCCGCGTAGCAGTGCTACGAAAAACGGCGTGACGTCACCACGGCTACTACATTGTTGGAGGGCTAAAAATATTTACGCAGCCCAATATTTTTACGTTCAAACGTGCGGCGCATTGTCTTAGCTAGGTTACCACAGACAACCGGAACTAGCCTTCTATTACAGTAATTGTTAAAAAAAAAACTTTATAAACACATTTGATTTTTAAATGGGTAATAAAATTGGAATTTCGTGTCGCTAATATGCATGCATGCATGAGTAGAAACTGATGCATAGAACGCTAGCACCATTGATATGGTAGAAGATTTTAAACGATCTATTCTGAATGCGGGCAATCGAATGAAACTCTAAATGAAGAGGTTCAAAAAGTATTTCAACCTAACTTGAGGTAACGCAAGCATACTGTCGCTTCTAATTGCAGAACGTAAAGAAAAATACAGCCAATTGTGAAAGGTAGAATGAATTCAATCAATAAAGGGTTGGTTTGTTGCACTATATTTCCCCTGGGTGTTCTGCTAGCCTCGCGACGACATGCCAAGCACCACAAACGCCACAACCCATACTTATATTAAAAATGAGAAATAGTGTTTGTTAGTCATTCATATACGACAAAATACAACAACACATCGATGCGATTTTTTGTATGGAGATATTTAGAGGTCTGGACAGTGATGTAGGCTATTTTTATTCACGATAAACTATCTCAATTTACGAGAAACCACGTTTTAATCAAAAACAGATGGCGCTATGGGCAATAGTGTGCCGTATGAACAAATTGGATTCTTTTGACCAGGTGGCCAACGCCGCTGGTAACAGCTGGTATTTCATATACTTCTGTACTAATTAATAAGTCTGCTACTAATATTTTCATACTGTTATTAATATTTTTGGAGAATCCCTATCTACAGATAGATACACACAGATGTATCGTCCCCCGAATTGAGCGATTTTGTGGAAATTTTATCTGATGTAAAGTAATGATTAACGTTAATTAATGTACATAATTTTTTTACTTCGAAATGTCTCTTAGTACCTTGAACAGGCATTAAGTGTAAGTAAAAGATAAACGGCAAAGTAAAAGATTCGGTTTCCATTATCAACAAAAAGACAAAAAATATATGCGCCAGCAGTATCGCACCCTTGCAGGTACTACTAGGTGAAACCCAGGATCTTTGTAGGAGCCATCATCTAGTTATCTATACCTAGACTTAAAAAAAAACAGATTTACGAAAATAACACAATGTGTTCGGTTCTGGACGTTCGTGCTTTATTGTACTCCCTTGGGCAGCCATTAGCTTTGCATCCACTATTAGAACAAAGCCATCCCGCTTGCACGTATTCTATGAAGCTTCATATTGTTTTAGTAGAAGTTGGCTTTCTGTATTTCTTTGATATGCTAATTTTGATTTTCTTTTTCGACCCTTTTGTCGGTCCACTGCTGGGCCGGGACTCTTCTCATAATGAGAGGTATTTGGTTTTATTCTATCTTTTCATTTAGTTATATAAATAACGGTTTCGTGTAATAATAGTCATATTTAATCAAAATGTAACAAGCCATTTCAACGTCATGGAGATTTGAAGACCGCCTTATGCGAGGATATTGAATAAAACTACTGCATTGAATGTATAGATATTGCAATAGTGAATGGAATTACTGCAGTTCGAGAGGATTCCCGCGGGAATCGTACCGGGAACGGTGGATTATATTAATGCTACTTGTTTGATATCGATTTTCAAAGCCTCCAAACGGTTGTACAATAATATGTACAAATATATGATAGACTGTGAATTATTAATGATAATTAAATTAATATTAGGTTTAATCAGGTTTGCAAGGACAGAGATATTTGGCACTCGGTTCTCTCTGCCTACCACGTTAGGGACATGGCGTGATGTTATATATGTATGTAATTAAATTAATTTCAAGTGAAAATTATAACAATTTTTCAAATTGACTACCTCAGTAAGAGCATATTTTAATTATACGAAAGCATAAATGAAATAAAACACTGATAGTAATATAATATTGTAATCGATATGTAGCCTGACTATGATTCTGTAAAAAGTACTATTGAAACTATCCGGATGTAAAACCGGATAGAAATAATACTGTAGCTACAACCTGGATACAAATGAAGAATTATTCAACTGTATTTTATTAAATTACTGTACAATATTTACTTCCAGTCAAAAAAGGTATATTAGTATGAATATATAATATTATGCTTCAAAATTAAACGGCATACTGATTTCAAGTTTGCTTTACAATAAATAAGTCTCGTTTGTAAATTCGAGTAACAAAGCAAGCTAAGGCACAGCCGTAATGGTTGTGTATGTCTACGGCGGTGTTTTCCGTTGGGAATTCAACCTACGTTGCACACATAACAAGTTGAATTGATACATACGAAAATATATTGCTAGTACCTACGAGGTTTGAATATAAGAATATATCTACATCAAAAAAACAACATACCACCATAAAATTTAACAATATATGTACATCGCATGTGTTACAATACACATTGCAATTTATTACACTATACATTGCGATACATAACATTATACATCGCGATATCTTACGTATACATCGCGATATATTACTTTATAAATATCAAGTATTAAAATATACATACATCAGAATGTAATACAGACTTGTTATATCATTGTAAGCGTAACCGAAATTTTCTTTTTATTCAACTGATTTATTCATAATCTTATCCACCATTCCAGTTCATTGCGTATCTGAAAAATTTGAATAAGACGATATTGTAATTTAGCTTTTAATGTAATTCATAATATTATAAATTAACTAACGTTTAACAATACAAACGGAAGCTTATCAAATGTTTATCGTAAAGGTACGTATGAAGCTATGCGGTTTCAAAGGAACTAAATATCCCTTAGTCATTTCAGCGTATTGATCTGAACTAAATCCTGAAATGTCATTTCAAGTCACTTCGAGTCGCGCTAATAATTTGATGACTATTAGTTCGTAATACTTCTGTTGTACTTATGAGTGGTTGATCACTATACATAGTATAAAACGCAATGGATTCTGATGTGATTTTTTAAATTGATCAAGTTAAAAGACGAAGTTTATATGTTTATACATAATAACATCCATTATATAGTAGAGAAATACTGTTGTTTTGGAGGTTTCTAATGTGATGTCGGAAATAATTACATTTTTTGCGATGGGGTGGGACGAAGTCGCGGGCAAAAGCTAATATTTCTTTATATAAAGTCATATTTATACAATAACATTTGTTTTCATAATATAAGTGTCCCGAAGGTGTCATAAGCAATTAATTATAAGTTTAAATAGCTTCTCATTGCGAGTCGTTGAGCGTGAGTATAATTTTAACTTGTCCACGCTCGCAGTAATTAAATTGTTTGAACTAAAGAACTAATTGACTTTTTAATTGAATGAAGTACGCTGTCGGTTTAGTGGTTGGTAGTCTTCATTACTGAATTTGACCTGTGGTTATGGGTTCATAAAATGAACTCATGTTTCTGTCAACTACACATATTTGTGTACCAATCACGAGTTCTATTTAATAATATAGTAACTGGGGATAATTCCAGACACGGCAATCCGATTCCAAATTAGGCAACTGAATGCCTGTGTTATGGTAACCGGACTGCTGATAAACATACATACGATATAATACTCTACAGATTTTTTTATTGCGACCAGACAAAGAATAAACTAATTTGTTCCGGATGGGAATCGAACCCCCGACCTGCGGTTTTGCAGTACGGGTCTCTAACAACTCTACCACGAGGTCAGTCATATTTATATTTACATGTAAAATTTATTATATAAATAGACACATTCATGCAGAACACAGGCTCTGACTAGGCCGGCATCAGGTGGGCATGTATGATATTTAAGTACATATTATTATTTATAGTACTTAATTATTATAAGGCCACAAGCGAGAAGCGTCCTAAACAAACTAAAGTACAAGTTAAATAATGTTATTGTTTATTTAAAAAGTCGTTGATATTTATGTCACATATTTTGTCAGTCCTAAAGGGGCCCAGTTTTAAACTCAAAATTTTTTTATAATTCAGCTTAGCAAACAGGCAGACGGGTCACCTGATGGTAAGCCACCGCCGCCTATGGACATTTGCAACATCCGAGGAGTCATCAATGCTGGCTTTGGAGGAGAGCTCTTTTTGCGCCTTCCCTGAAGATATTTACATATTTTTGTACTGGTCTAAATTTAATAATCTCCTCACGAAGATTACGACTTACGGTTTTTCCGTCAAGGTCTCAACTACTTGGCTCGATGATTTTATATACGTAAAAAGTATTTAGTGGAATCAACACAATATGACAAAGCAGATATACAATGCGAATGTTGATTGTAGGCGCCGAGGGAGACCAAGACTGCCCTATCCCGACCAAATAGGTCAGACACTGGCAGACGGAGGAGTCAAAGGTCTCCGAAACCGGCGTGTATGCATGAAGAGAGTGATGAATGTAGACGAAGCTCGTCCGGTTTGTAATGACAGAGATATTTGGCAGTCAGTGCTTTTTGCCTACCCCGCTAGGGACCTGGCGTCATTGTATTTTGTTTTAACATAATGTAACATTTTTTTGTTTTAACATAATATAACACCGTGTACCTTCAAAATAGATAATTACGTCACGCACGTGTCTGTGCTCCTTGGCTTTGTCCTTTACACGTTCTCATCAAACACATTTCTACAAGCAACAAGAGCGTAAGACTCCTTTGAGGTGATACATGAGCATCCTTTGTCAATGTTTCTTAGTTAATCCACAATTTGCGAAAAGGACCGCTATCTCAAGGCGTCTATGGGCCATGCCCTTTCATTTTACAGTTGAAATGTGTGATTTTTTATTCGTTACACTCTGTATGTAACTTTGAGAAAGCGAGTTTTGGTGTGAAAATGTGAAAAGGATTGCACCTGTAGTTCGGACATAAGGGTAGGTTGATAAAACGGATATGCCTTATGTGTACACTTTTATAACTGAATTCATTCATTCGTTCATTGTTTCTCTCTTTCTTGGATCCATTTTTAAACTTACATAGATAGGTAGATAGCACTGTTTTATATTCAAACGCAATACTACTGCGACAACGAGATAATTAGGACTATATTCATATTCAGCTCTTGCTAGCGCTCCCAGCTTACTTTCTAACTTTACATTTCTCTTATTTGTACAGACTAAGGAAAATACTCTCGCAGGCAGTGCTTTAGTATTGATATGAAAAAGAAATATTTATTTACGAGAAAAAACTCTTGACAACAGTGATATGATTTTCTTAAGAAAATTGCTTTTTCTAATTGAACAAGTTCGATCATTCTGGAAATTGTTACGATGTATTTCTAAGAAAATCTTGTGAGAAGAGCTTTCAGGCTTTGCTAGTACAAGAACACGAAGCTCTTTAAAGAGACTGACGTAACCGGAAACGCATTGACGGTATCTCCACCCCTCCACATACGTATGTCTTGAGCGAAGGTTGGTTATTTATTTTCGAATTGATTTATTTATTTATTATTTACTTTACACCTTAGTACCATAACAGTAATAAAGAGCGTACTTTTGATTTTATTTATTTCTTATTTTTTCCTTCCATAGCAGCCATACATTTCTTACATTCCATACATTCCACACATTCCATAGCAATCAAACGAAATAACAAATTACTTATCAACTATGCATTGTTCTATGAAAACGTAATTTATTTGAGTTATACAGAACTGGTTCAGCCGTTTTTTGTTCCAAACATTTCAGGGATAGAACAGGCCCGACCTTTGGAATTAACAAGTTGTTATTAACAATTCATGAAGGCGGGTCCCGCGACGCCCATGTGTTTGTGGCAGAAACTGATCTCATAAACCGAGCACCGACCAGATTTACATTAAGTATGAAAAGAAGCCGTTGTTAATGTCGGCACGCGCACTAATATTTAACCGTACAAAAGTTCGTTCGTAAATAATTCCGCGCGGAGCTGGTACAGACATTTTCCGATAGCAATTTTCAAGTGGTAAATATTAATGGTTTTCTACTAACGCTTTTTACACACATTGAGACAATTACACACACGGCTATCTAACAAAAACTAAGACGTTTATTTCCACAAATATGGGTACATGTAAAGATGTTACAGGATCATTAGTTCCGAGCCATATTTTGCCTTCTATGGCGTACAATCTGATTCCAAATTAAGCAATTAAATATCTGTATTAATTATTCACCATGTCTTTTTATTTTATTCTATTTATAAATTAGTTATCAAATAAATAAATAAATAATATTATTTGTATATGAACAATACGGAAGCCCGTCACACTTCAGTGTTGCGATCGTAAACACAAACTCAAGTAGATTGTAATTTTATAGCCCGTTTACGACGTCTTTTTATTACTACCCATTCTGTGCAATACTTAGATAGTTGTTTCTGGTAACAGTCTGTAATTATTTCTGTTCCTGTTGCACGCAGTCCACAATAGTCTTCAAATATTAGCGCGTTTCGTATTTTTATAACTCACAGACTCCCTTGTATTACGTAGCCAAAAACCATTTGAGCGCTACGCCGTAGCGCACATATTACTGAAGTGCTACGAAGCTACGGGCTTCACCGCCAAGTTGAATGTGACGAGCATATTAATAATATGCATCGCTTATAGCCAACGCTTTTACGCCAGAAGCATTCAAGCCTAGTAATATCGAATGCAACACTATTGATTTTCTGATATCTCTTCCCTCTCGCTCTGTTTTGAAGCGACGCTCTCGTAACGTCGTTACGTTAATATTATAGCAAAGACCCAAACTTGTGTATAATTTGCTTTAGAACTGAAAAGGCGTAAGTGCCAAAAAAAAACATTTGTTAATGATTTAGATATCAAAACATTTCAGTTCTGAGCGACATTCAGTTGCAGAACAGTATAAAATACGAGATAATAAATGGAAAACTGTTTTACTATGTTTTGGGAATGACGAAATTTTACTGCTAGGTGATATATTAAATATCTAATTATACAAATGGTTCCCGCTAAAGGTGGAATATAGAAGAGATTCGAGTTTAATTCACGCTTGACGTGTTTGTAATAAACAGCCTCAACTAGGATCACTCAGCGCATAGTCCGATGCCCGCGCCCACCTGGACCTGTAACCTTTGCAAAGGGCGCGCGGTTTCATTAAATTGAAAGCCTTATATTATAAGCACTGAGTTATTATCTTTGTAAGTTTCCACTCAACCCATAAATTTATGTGCATACTAGTCTTCCACACACTAAGATATGAGCTATCAAAAACTTTATTTATTTATTTATTCTTTATTGAACCAAAAAATAATTTGTGGCACTAAAGGCGGGCTTAATGCTAAATAACTTTATCTACCAGCCAACCTCAGGGCTGTGTAGAGATATCGAAGGCGGTTAAGTAATATAGTCGGAGAAGAAAAGAAAAAAAACCTCTTTTTATATTAATATATATAATTTATATTAATATATTAAACTTCGTATATTAATAAGTTTTTAATTCTCAGATTTTGCCCGCAACGCTAACAATTATTAATTTCAACACGATTCACTACAGTTAGTGGCAGCATCACTACATAGTATAAATCAAAGACGTTTTTCGCTGTCTCTCCCTATTTATGCTTAGATCTTTAAGACTACGTAACAGATTTTGATGCGGTGCGATTTGAAGCGGTAGAGTGGTTCAAGAGGAAGGTTTATATGTATAATATCCATGATATAGTAGAGAAATACTGTTATTTTTGAGTTTTCTAATCTAATGTCTTAAATATGTAATTACATTTTTTGCGACGGCTGCAAAAGTTGGTTTATGAATAATTCGCCTATTTCATGCCATAATTTAAAAGGTGAAATAAGAATGTAAACGAAATTAGGTCAAGCATTCAATTTAATACACTTCAAGTGAATTGCAAGTTAAATGCAAAATGCAAAATTTCTGCGGTGACATATTGAGATTGCAGAATTTTTACGTAGAACTTTAAAAGCTTATGACGTTATACGAAATGTTAAGAATGATTGGCACCTAACAGACTTTTCATATTCTTTTTTGCTGTTTTATGAACACGAAAAGGTAAGAATCCCTTGCATTAGACACACTGTCGACTAACTCATTTGCTTGTTAAAGTTGCACAGTAATGAATTACCTTATATTATAACTATTTAAAGTTATTTATCAAAAATAATGCAGAGAACAATTTATTCCAGTTTTTGCATTCTAATGTTATTTTGTATTAATTTTAATGTTAATATGTAAATGTGCACTCCGTTAATAAAATATTAATAAATGAAGTTCAATATTATTATTATAATAATTAAATTATTCGTGCGAATTTTCTCTTTGTGTTTTAAACAGAACTAGTGTACTGAACGGCTATGAGGCCTAAAAAAGTTGTAATGTTTTTCTATAGGAATTTAATTTTCGTTAAAATAAGCGGCTTAAAATAGAATTTTTTTTCCTGTAAAATTTTGTTTGACACTGATTAACTAACCTGACTGACTCATGGATTCAGACTGATTCAAACCCCCCCCCCCACCCACTATGCTGACAAGTACATTTTCCTTTCAGAAATATTGTAATCAATGTACCCATATACCAAAAGATAGGGGCTCGGGGATAGCTACTAAAATATTTATGCGTATCATACATAAAACCCAAAGTTTGTATAGTGTTTATGCAACCTAAGGGTCGCTATAACAGCGAGACACGTAATGTATGAAATCACTTAAGTTTGTCACTTAACGCATCACCCTCTTTATCTGTTGGGGTTAAGGAAGACTTCAAATACGTACCTGCAATTCTACGTCTTCAATTTGTGCTAGTGGGTCGATATTAGGGCACGTTCACACTGTATAGCCGTAGCAAATTCCGTTAATGCTGCTTTACTCGTATCAAAGACTATTTCAATTTTTATACATTAACATTGAATATCAATAGATTACCACAGCACTTGGACGTATGACAAACTTGATGGACCAACCTGGCGGTGAATACTCCGAACTTTTAGCTGGGAAAAAAGTATATTTTTATGAAAGTAGCATTGATACCATTAAAAACGGCAATAAATATTTTAATTCCAATTCAAATTGTTTTAATCATTATAAGGTACATATGTACATGCACTCAATGAAGGTCATGTTTTAGTCAACTTACTTCGGTTTTGTGCGCCCTTCAGGCTATAGTGGCCGGGAGAAAATAGCCGCACAAAAAAAACCGCCAGCACTCTTAAATAAAAAAATTATAATTATTACATCAAAATGTCCTTTTGTTGCATTTTCCGCTCGCTTATGCACCATATGAGTAGCGTGTCTCTCGTGTATCAACAGAGCGCTGCCTTTGATATGATAATTTGGACACACGTGATTATAACATGAATTGTTCATTTTCAGAGTTCGTGATATCATAACAAGTTGACTTTAAAATTGACAAAATTAATAAGATGTTTACATATTTATGTGTTTTTGTCATATTTATGTATTTATGCCATATTTATGTATTTGTCATATTCATGTGTTTATGCCATATTTATGTATTTGTCATATTCATGTGTTTATGCCATATTGTATTTGTCATAGTTATGTGTTTATGTCATATTTATGAATTTATTTAACGCTTACGCCAATACGAGACGAGATAACGAGATAACGAGAGTTAAGGTTAACTAGACAAACATTTAGCACAGTGTAAATTAGCGCTTAGACCTAAATTGCTGGCATATCGCAAGCAATATCTCTTAAGTACGAGTGCATTTAACGTTTAGACCCTTTAAAGGGTCAACTCAAATACCAAATGTTCGCGGTTTTAGTCGTGAGTTCGTCACTCTTAATGTTGTCGTTGGCTAAAAATAGTTAATCCTTATCGAAGCCTTCGGAAAGGCTTTAAACCTTTGGATTGTAGGTCAATCAATATCCCGAACCTTACTTATACACTGGTTAATCATTATAGAAGTCGTATAATGGGTTATTTATCAACATTCCTAGTCTCACGGTCGAATGGT
This sequence comes from Passova gellias, assembly GCA_018249975.1. NCBI lineage: Eukaryota > Metazoa > Arthropoda > Insecta > Lepidoptera > Hesperiidae > Passova > Passova gellias. The sequence goes on along the minus strand of DWUN01002119.1, from coordinate 3,620 downwards.
TAGTGACCCTCGCTGGAAAATCGAGGGTCGTAGGTTCGATTTCCACCGATATTCGTGTGTTCTGTATCTGAGTGTTATAAAATTATCTATATAAGTACGAGTATTATGTGGTATCGTAGCAACTGCCCGGTTACCATTAAATTGCCTAATTGTTTACCGCTATGAAGGTCATAGCTTAGGTTCTAGATACCTAGCTAAGGTTACGTAGCATCTTTCTCATTCCAGTCACGTTTAAAAACGACAAATATCGATATAATCATAATTGAAAAGGTAACAAAAAAGTGCGGCGGCTTTTTGCGCTTTCCAAAAACGCCTCTAACCGGATTGACATTTATTGCATTGCAATGATTATACCAACGCCGTGTTCCTTTTTTACATTTTTAAAGAAAGAGAGAAAGAAACAGGAAAGAAAGAAAATATATCTTCCATGAAATGAAATAAACAAATGAAATAATAATCACATAGCCTGGTGGAGAACTGTGTATGTACCTTATCATACTAATATTATACAGAAGAAAGATTTGTATGTGTGTGTGTAACGAATAGGCTCAAAAACTACTGGATCGATTTCAAAAAATCTTTCACCATTTGAATGCTACGTTATTACTGATCAATATAACTATACTAGCATTTGCCCGCGACTTCGTTCGCGTGGAATAGTGTCTTTCGCAATAATAGAATAATAGGATAATAGGATAAAAGTATAATAGGAGATTAAAATGCTAACCAAAGTCTCTATTCCACGTGGACGAAGTCGCAGATAAAAGCTATTAAAGAATAAAACAATTTGAATTTATTCGAAATTGCTCGGTTCGTAGATATATTTTCTGTCTTTCAAATTATAATTAAAGGTGGTCAGACTTTTCAAAACCATAAAAAGTAAATAAAACCGCATTGTTTTGGGGATTAATCTCTCTCAAACTTCTACCGCTACATTTACTTTTGTTGGTCACTAATTACTTCTGGTTTTTGTGAGCCTTTCGGAGATTTATCTCAAAACTTCAAGCTGATTTATAGTTTGTCTTTTATGTAGTTAAAAAGTTAAGTTCCTCCTAGCGATGGTTAAAATAAAGCTACATGTACACTGACAACGTACAACTAAATAGCTGAAGGGCTGGAGAGTGGCATGGGTTATATTCTTATTTCTCATTTCCAATGCGTTCTAATTCTCAAAATGCGTTCTAATAAACGAAACAAAATAAATTGTTATGACCACGCGAGCGAAGCTTAAATATATGAAATATATTTCGTTTATTATGTGTGTGTAATATCTGTACATAATAACTACGAGACCTTATCGACTTACGTTTCCTCAACGAAATGCCCGACAAATGGGCTTGTCGGTAAAAAGAACACAAGCGGATCACTATCGTCGCAAAACGTGTCTTAACTCGTAAGCGTTTGAGTCGATTTTCGAAAAACATTCCGATTGTAGAATGTTAGTGTTTGTTTATTTATCAAAGCCGCACATTTGATATTTTCATAGCTCCATTTTCACGAAACGTTACACAGTACCTGCTCGCATTTCGAAATTCCACGTGATACAATCAATATTTAACCTTACGTTTAATATACATAAAGTCTACATTTGTATGTCCGTTAATATCAATTCTAAGTTATTTTCACATGTGTCGATTCTATCATTATGTTAAGTATTCGTACCGAAACGCAAATGAATAATGAAATTGTATTTCCTTGATATGAATTTAATAAAAATGTTTAATCATACTTCGAAACAAATAAATTATAAAAGAACAAAGAGATTGAGGAAGGTAGAGATATAACATTTTGAAATATAATATAACAGAGGGATATTGTGCAAAGGTAGGAATTTAAGGGACTTGTTCTATTGCAATGGATAAGCGATAAAATTGCTTTTCATGCGAGAAAGTTAAGTAAATTCAATTGATATACGATTATGACAATTATGTACTGACGGCTATAGTATACGAACGCGATAGATTTGACAAGCAGTTACGATAATGGCATCATCCGATAGCAATGAAAGATTGCCTATTGATTGTTATACAATCAGTCGAAATGTCTAGAAAAAGATAGGACTGAAATATTTCGCAATCTGTCATTTAATTTCATTCTATTAAAAAAAAATTCTCCGTTTTTCTGTCTATGGAGGAAAATAAATATATATTTCATCTTTCTTTCAACAATGAAACACATAGAAGATAGAAATGTCCTCTTTTTCTGCCGCGATACTCGTTTCTCGCGATTTAATTGTAATCAGACAAGTTCCTTACGAGCTGCTGAAATAACCAAATACGAATAATTTGGGAAGGAACTCCTCGGTGTATGCAAATACCTCTTAATGCTACCCACGTTAAGCAGTAACATTAACTTTTACTGTTACCCCAACGATGTTTACCTTTGTCGACTAATTTCTTTTTTGTTTTGTATACTAATGTCTAAAGCTTACGGGTTGTTACAAAATACATGAGAAGCTTAGAAAATGATGGAGCGTATGAAATGGATTTTTGAGGTTATATAAAGTTAAAAATTAGATATCACTCGTTATAACGATGAAGGAAAACGTGAGGGAACCAGCACACATAAGTTTTCCATAAAGTTCTTTAACGTTCGAAATCTGCTTATCCGCACTTGGCCAGCATTGTACACTTACCACTGTACCTTACCACTACAACACAATTATTGACGAGAAACAATAGTGTAATATTAATGGAGTATTGTATATCTATGTTAAGTCGGTTGCATTAAGCTTTTTTGATCTTGATCGCTTGTGTTCAAACATTCATAGAACGTAAGCCAACATGGTAATACTTCTCAAACAATGGGCTACTATTAGCATTCATCCATTAATGTCGATGTAGTCAACCGATTACTGGTTGTGTACACATAGCAGATGCAACCGGGCAACGTGACATAGCTATGTAATGCGTCTATTGTTTCGCATTTGATGCTTATGGAATGATAGTATTATGTTGGAACGCTGATAGTGTCGCGATTGCAGATTACAAGCGATATGCAAAGTTAAGCAACGTTAAGCAAGGTTAAGCGAAGTTAAGCAATGCTGAGCGGGACTATGTTGCTGATTTATTTTCTTATTTAAGTCAATTTACCTCCACGGTTATCATAGATAGTTTAGAATATGAAAGAAAACCATACAAAGGTACCAACTATATAGAAAACAAGAACAAATAAAGGTTAAGTATCATTAAAAAAGCTACCTATGAATGCTCTAAAAACACAACAAAATCAATGATGAACTTTAAAATAAATTTTAATAATATCGTTGCGATTTGTGTCCCTTTCATTAATTAGGGTACTTAATTACTCGTGCGAAGAAACCAATTCCCACGTCGCTTCCGGCAGATATACCGGAAATGCGCGCCTCGTAAACGCTAAAGCGGAAAGGTAATGAGATCTCTTATTAATGTGTTTTCTTAAAGTATTTCTACTTTGTTAAGTTATTCATACTAGACAAATTGTTTTTTAAAACGTTTAAACAAAATACGAAGTAGGACAAAGACAAAAACGTTTATTTGCACAAATATGGGTACATACATACTCGTATAAAGATTTTACAGGATTATTAGTTCCAAGCTATATTTTGCCTTTTACGGCGTACAAATTTAAGAAATGGAAGT
>DWUN01002118.1:0-14602 GCA_018249975.1 Passova gellias | reverse complement strand
TAACAGACAGACAGAGACAGAGAAAGCGACTTTGTTTTATACTATGTAATGATTATACTAAGTGTACATTAAATATATATGTTCAAACTTAAAATATTTATAATCGAAAATTTTGTGTGTAGGTCCACAATTTACTTAAAGATAATTATTTTATTTTTAATTGACGACTAGACCTATCAGGAAATTATTCATGCACTTTAATCATACTTAAAAAATGAAAATGAACGACTTTTTTTATATACACATTTACAAAATAGTTTTAGTAGGCAAGTGATAAATTTAAAGTTACATATGTATATTTTGAAACCAAGCAAAATTGCAAGCTCTAGGGTCTACAAGAGAAAATTTCAAAGCAGAGTTTGTTTGGCTTGCGATTTAAAAAGAGTTACTACTTCCTCTACTATATGTAACTATAAAATATAACACACACTTCGTTATTGAAATAACTAAAATATTATTTAATTGATAAGTCTTCAATATTTAGCTGTACAAGGACATAAAAAATGCCTTTGGTCTGCCTCGTTATGTTATCATTTCCGGCATGAACGCACACTATATGGTAATAAAACATTTATTTCTAATTATGGTAAAATTAGTTTCAATCGTAAATTTGATATGAGATTTCGAGTAATAAAATCGAGCGGTGTAAGCAGAAGGGTATTTGGTGGCAGATGTAAACATGTGTTCCCGTGCCGTAGGCGTGAAGGCCACGGGCCGCCACCTACACCGCCGGACTGCAGTGTTTATATTCACAACCTAACTGTTTACTTCATATTTTTACAAAACCATTACCGCAACGTTTTAGCTGTTTAGATAGTTTCCAGATTCGCTTAGATTTCACCTTCAAGACCTAACCAGAACAGCAAGTGTTCGGACGCTAATTATTTCCCGCAAGCTAATATTAGCTCCTAAACCTAACTGTACTTAATCCAATTATTACAATTGACTGCACACATTTATCAAATGTATCCGTTGGTCATTAGCAGAAAATGTGAAAGTTGTTCGGACTATACAAAGCGTTCAATTTTTGTTACTGCCACTTTAAATATATAATTTACTACTCTCGTAAATTCGATTAAACTGATATGTCCTTCATTCTCACGGGAAAATGTTTGTTTTTAATTATACAGATGAACTTACATTTACGAGCGCCGCCAATCATGTCACGACAATGTGGACGCTCGGTTTACTTGCTCGTATTAGCCGCGTTTCGCTCGACCCACTTCACTGTCAATGAAGAACGACAATAAAATATACCATAACCAATCTCGGCCATTGCACCGCAAGCCCATTCTATTATCTTTATGTGATCGTAATTGTTGTTTTGTACATTACTCCACTTTATTCCGTCATATGTACCAGTGCAAGCAATTCCTTTATGTCATCGACCACTTGATAATTTCCAGATTGCTTGTCGAGGAAGTGTCACTTGAACTCATTACACTTCATATCGATAATGTCCCACGATCTTCTCTAATACAAAAGTACATAATGAGCTTAAAAAGTACACGAAAGGAAAACCAAGAAAATACATTATCTTCAAATATATAAATTATATTAAGTAAAAAAATTCGTCTTTCTCATGAGAGGAAACACATGTCCAACTGTGGAAAAATAAAATCCAAAATAGTCTAAAGCATTATTTTTTTCAAAATTATTCGGTGTAGTGTTCTGTTAAGCTTCGTATTGGCTGTGCGTAAAAATATAACGCGATGATTTAAAGGTGCTAAAAAACTAAGTATATTATGGTCAGTTCACGGCTACGATCGAGTCGATCGCTTCCATACCAGATCGCCGCGTGGGATCACCAACCACCCTGTGGGCGTTAATTGAATAACAACCATTGATAAGAACAAAGAAACTACACATTGCTTGTAAGAAACTGATGTCACCAAAATGGAACGACCATTTAATCATTTATAATAAGATTAGATTTATATTCATTGAATAAAACAAAGCATACATGTTCTGTTTTTTTATAAATGAATTACTTACTACAATGTTACGATCATTACATTGTTTTCAATTAGATTACTAATTACTGTACCCCTTCTCTTTAGTGTATGATAACAATTAAAATAATATATAAAATTAAGTAAAATTGCTAATAGATGTTGAAAAACATTGGGTAGTGAATTGTTTTAATTTTGAGTAAATACTCGTAACAGTAATATGTGCTTTGACCAGAAAATTGTACAGTATGATATTTTCATAGCATAAAACATAAAGTAAGCAAGTAATATGTTGTAACCTTTTTAATAAATAAAGGACTTTACGCCCATGTTTCATGATGGGATTTCAGCTAAATAATGGAATTATTTTAAATAGGTACATGTTTACCTTATCGTATATTATTATTAGATATTATATTGAATATCATGGACAATGATGGCGTATTATTTGTAAGTATAATAAGTTGATGCAATTACTATACGAAAGATCATGTGTAGTCATGACATAACAGTCTCTTTGTTGACTGGAGATAGAGACAAAACATTAAACGAACAAAAGATAGAGACAAAGGTATTAATTAAACTAATGCGGATAGAATAAAGATGTAATGAGGGTTAATGAATTTGATTAGGATTCTTAATATATACAGATGTCTTAAAGATAAAAAAACACTGCCTTTAAGATACTTAGTCCATGGAGTATAAGTTTTGCTTTCATGTTTAAGCTTAATGCTATAAGTTTACAGTGCTAAAACATTAAACTTTCTTAATATTCAATCATAGAGACTGTAATAATAAAATAAATTCGCAATGACGCGTGTATGATAATGTATGATAATATATCTAGTCAAGGGGTAGAATGGCAAGATAATGCTATGGTATCTGTCTTGTCAATCACGTAAATGATTATGCATTGTGCCATCGTAACAATATCGCTTGCGAAACTTGCTTCTATTATCCAGGACTTGAATACTATAAGCGTATTAAATGCCAACATATTGTAATTAAACCCGTTCATTATAACAGTTTAGTCCTTATATCATCGTCACCTACAATTCATACAACTAAGTGGTTGATATTTAAATGTAGGCACTTAAAAACTATACATAACTAACGCCAATACCATTAGTGATGCCACTTAGATATGTAAAGTTAAACGATCTTGTAAACTCAAATACTACATAGTATCGTTATAAATCAATGAGGTTTATACACATGGGAACGTGATTAATTCGATATTTACGGTGGTGTTCTTGTAAACTGTCCTTTCACTGATTAATACAAAATCATAGCAAGAGTTCGCAACAAAACGGAAGCTGTAATTGAGTAGATCGGTAGGCGTGGGCTGGGAGCGAGCCGGCAGCAGGCTAGCCGTTCCGCGACATTAGCCTCCGCACGTGTGTACTATAAAATGAGAATTGCGAATTATGTGGCGCCTTTTTGTTATGGGCTAGGGTGATTTTGAATAAAAGTTGTGGAATAGCTCCCATACAACGAATAACAATATCTAAATAGTTTTTATCATTCACGGTGTGTTTAATTACTCTAAACCATATGTGCAAATTTGTTAATACATAGAATTACTTGCTCAGGTATTTTGTAAAATTGAGTCTCAAGTTAGCCAATTAGAAACTCGATGGCATTAATTGTTATCTTATCTAATGAACTGATACTCGTAGGGGGTGCTGTAGATGGTAATGTGGTCTTGATAATTCCAAGTTGTTTGCTTTGATTTGAGCGATGGCATGTGATTGGGTCGCGGCTGACCCAAACGAGTTGCTATTTCGAGATAAACGTCGCCATAAACGGCCGACAGCGGCCGGACCGGCGCCGCCCGGTGCGCTCCACGTAAATATACGTTGTCACATCTACTTTCTAATAAATGCTGCTTTGTTAGGTGCAGATGGCCATACATACGGATCCTGGTGTGATCATTCGTGTAGATCATACAAAGAGGCAGCCAGTTGCAGTCAGTTGTGATTATGTATATTGTTATAAGGTTTTTGGTCATGCCTGATTTTAGAATAATTAGAAATTGTATAATGAGCTCTCTGAAATACCAATACGTACCTATTGGTATTAAATCTAGCCATCGTTGATGATTTATTTCAATTTTATTTTCATTTATTTGCTAGACAAATTTAAGAATAGCAATTGATAACTACTCACAAATAAAATTAAATAAAGTAAATAAAACTTATATGAGTAAATTAATACAAAATATTTATTGTAGATGGCTGAATGGAGATGCAGACTGGATAGAGCGTCCTCCGAGCAGCACGAGGAAGTCAACGCCCGAAAACGGATCATTGAAATTGTCAAGCACTTTAAGCTGGCAAGAAACTTCGCGAAGTCGGGAACCGAGGAGATCAGAGAGCAGTGTCGAAAGCAGCTCTGGCCTAACGTGGCTGCAGAGACAACAACAGAAGTTGCGCGAGAGGAAGGAGGCTAGGGAAAGAGTCGCCAGGTTGCCGTTAGAATGGGACGCGCCTACGCGACACGTGCGAAGATCTGCTAGTCATCGGTGAGAACGTAATCATTTATATATTCTATATTTTATAATAGTATCAGGTGTATCTTGAAATTGGTTAGAACAACCCCGAACTGCTTTAGTATATTGATTTTTGGGGGTAGTAGTGTATAATAGCGTGCCATCCGGTTGTCACGAATATACCAGTAGTATTCGAATTAGCGATGTCTAAATGAAGGTGTAACTCACTTACAGCGTGGACGGCTACACGAGCGACACGACCGCTTTCGCCGACGACGACGACGACTTTAGCGTCCCTCTGCACGTCAATACTACCCGCACCTCGTTACGAACCGATAGCATTAGTCCACAAGCGCCAGACAGGTAAAGCCCTATTCATATTCTGATATACACGTGTGTTTAATCATTTAAATTAATAACCGACATTATGTAATGCATAATAATCGTATGCTCGTCTATTTATGTTTACAGAACCTCATCTAGAAAATTCATGTATGAAAAGATGACAATGCGCGAATGGAGTACCAGCACAACGCCTACAAGTACTCCAGCGCCCGGTTTACTGTCACTAGCAGAACCTATCAGTAACGAAAATATGGTAAGAAGATATCGTGCACGCACGAACTGTTTTTACACGTTACTTATGAAGTTCTTCAAACAATAAACTTTGTCTATAAGTAAACTCGGGTATTATTCTAGCAAGTGTAAAAATTAAAAGTAAAAAAAAAAAAATATTTGCAAAGGAAACAAGAAAATATTGATTCAATTTCCTTATCGTAATAAGTATCATTCCACGCGTTTCGATTTGTTATCATAGATCCGCGAACGATCCGAGAGCTGGTCGCGCGGGGAGTCGCGAGCAGAGTCGCGAGTAGAGTCGCGGGTAGAGTCGCGAGCAGAGTCGCGAACAGAGTCGCGAGCGGAGTCGCGAGCTGAGTCGCGCGCGGAGTCCCGCGCGGGCACGCCGGCATTCCCCACGCACCCGCGCACACCCTACCCGCCCACGCCCACGCCCTCGCTCTCCACGCGCCCGCCGCGATCGCCGCCGGTTACCAGGTCGGCATTTCTTGATCGGTCCTCGTACAAATATGCTTTAGTAAAATAAAATGATATGGCTGGATTAAAATCAATCATCGCTCATGATGCGTCACCGTAACCTATTAGTTATTCAATAAAAGTTCTTTCAGTAGTGCGATATAGGGTTGTTAACAAAACATGTAATTGAACATCGTTGTTGTCAATTTTAGAAAAGAGCGCGAAGGCAGCCCCGAGTCGGAGTACCGCACGTACAACGGCAGCGGCGGCTCGCAGCGCTCCAGCGAGGGCGGCGAGCCACAGCACGTCGCGCCCGACCGCGTGCGCTTCGCGCGCGACACCAGCCACTACTGGTACAAGCCCAACATATCCCGGGACGACGGTGAGTGACTGAATGTTTTAAATGAACATGAGTGAAACGATCCACTTTTGCAAGACATGTGCGTTTCAAACTTTCAAAGCATACGTTATAAAAACAGCTATACCTACATTAATATAGACGTTAATGTGCAGACGGGTATAGAACTCTTGAATCAGTTGAAGTAATAGACAGTTTTTAATGTATTCTATCTCAATACGCGAAGTTCAATACGCGTCGCTCACACTCGTATCTTTTTAATGTCGTTTCGTCGAGGTTGCGAGGTGCTTAAGAAATTGTCACTTCAATTACCAAAAATCACCAAACAACATTACGTGAAATGTGTTGCAGTGCTAAAATATATTAAATTCTCGTACAGCGGTAGCGGCCCTCCAACCACTAGAAGAGGGTGCGTTCATAGTGCGCGACTCGAACTCGTTCCCGGGCGCGTTCGGGCTGGCGGTGCGCGCGGGCGCCGCGGGCGGCGTGCGGCACTTCCTCGTGGAGCCGGCGGCGCGCGGCGTGCGCCTACGCGGCTGCCCCGACGAGCCCGTGTTCAGCTCGCTATCCGCGCTCGTCTACCAGCACACCGTCACGCCGCTCGCCTTGCCCGTGCCGCTGCGCCTGCCCGAAAGGTATTCTTAACATTATCGACTTATTATTTTAACAAACGTTATGGAAATCAAAATTGCTAATCACTTGTGAATTTTCCTACTAGAGATCCATGGACGGGCGGTAGTGCCAACGCTGCGGCCCGCGCGCTGCTGGCGACGGGCGCGGCGTGCCACGTGCTGCTGCTGGGCTCCGACAACACGGAGGCGCTCACGGGTCCCGCCGCAGTCAAGCGCGCCGTACATAATATTCTACAAAAGAAGGTCCCATACACATTTTTTCTCACCGCACACTTAATTATACGATGTTTCAAAACACACTCTGTACGTTTCTTCATAGCAATCCTAAAATTTTAAAACATATTAATATAAACCTTATTGAGGTCGGATTTTATGATCTTTAACAATTGTTTAACTCGCTAGGACATAGACAATACTCAAGCATAATGCATGATATATTTCGTCGACAGACGCCGGCCCACGTGGTTCACTTTAAGGTATTCGGTGGCGGGATCACCCTGACGGACGCGGCAAGGAAGCTGTTCTTCCGCCGCCACTACCCCGCTTCCGGCGTCTCCTACGCGGGCATCGATCCGGACGAGCGACGATATGTCTATAATGATAATGGAGCACAATTCGAAAAGTAAGTACTGCTACAAGGCTACGATGTTGATTAAAATAGCGTTAATTATCTGTGAACTAGCGTTAATCTAACTATCGATTCAGATCTTTAAATTTCCGTGTAGAGAGTGAGTAGTCAATGCGCATTTGTTGAACACAAATGTTCGCTTCAAGGTTTTGCATAGCAACTACATCGTCAAGTGACACGTGGAGCGCTTCGACAAATGCTTCAATCCTTAAGGGTGTCCAGCAATCTAGGTTTGTGCAATGGTTAATTAATCGTTCCAGACGAATCTTCGCGTTCGTGGCGCGCGCGTCTTCGGGCGCCGACAACCAGTGCCACGTGTTCGCCGAGCTGGAACCGGAGCAACCCGCCACGGCTATAGTTAACTTTGTCAATAAGGTATTGCAATTCATTTAATTTAATACTTATTAATTATTTTACTATATTACTTACCTGTTGACTATAAGTTTCTAAATTTCATCAGTCTTTTCTCTTCATCTGGTATTAAATGTGAAGTTTATAAAGAAAAAAATTATTGTTCGATGTGTGACATCCATTGGCCAATCTCAGGGGTGAGACGGGGTAAGTTGTGACGACAAATGTCAGGAGGCCGTCTGCGCCGCAGCGCCGCCGCTTTACTTCCTTGTATGCGAGGCGCGTATACTGAAATATATTGGTAGCTTTTTTATTAACACAACCTTATATTTTTATTAATACTTAGTTATTTCATATACTTTATTTGTGATAGTAACTTTGTTGAATTCTACACTCATGACGCCATTGTTTCAGGCTCTTCTCGGAAACTCCCAAAAGAGAGACATCATTTGAAGAAATTATTGAAATCACATTAGAATTTTATTTTATTTAAATACTCACTAATGCGTTCAGTGTTTAACACAGATGACGAAAAATAATTACTTATTTCTAATGGTCATTTAGTTCGGTTGAATATAATAAACTATGTATATTCATGAGTGTGGAGACACATCTCTTATGTAATTATTATACGTTCAATATATTCCATTATGTCGCTGTAAATTGGACTTGGTTACTATGGACTAAATAAATATGTTAATTTTATACATTTCTATTCAAAGATTCAATACGCTTCATATTCACCAAGTACAATATATTTTTTAAAATTAGTTTAATTTTATAGGTATTCATATAAACATGATAATACACTATTAATACTTTAGTCTAGAAAGAAACTAACTAGTCTCATTTAATTTAATGTAGCGTAGTAACATGTGCGTGCCTAATATTTAAAAAAAAACTACATTTCCAGTGAATAGTTTTAACATTATAAAACTTACTAATGACATAATAATAGAATAGTAGGTACATAATGTAAAAAACCGCTTATTTTTAAATTCTACATATTTTTTCATTTGCAATCTTTTTGTGTCTGTGAAACAACGAAACATGAATGTACAAGTTCCATATTTAAATACGATTAAAATGTCTTCATATTTATCAAGGAGAATATCATGAGTATTCAATAGCGATTGTAATTGTTATAGAAACATTGAATGTTACACTGAATTATTATTATGTTTAGCGTAAAAGCTATTCATAAAGTTATTATAGGGAGGTTCAAAGCCAGATAATGCCTTAACCGTGATCTATATATTGTAGCCGTAGATATATATGCACGTATTCAAGTTACGATACCTGCGATGAAATGTAACCAGTTAAATATAGTAATTTAACAACTATGATATTAAAAAATAACTGTTGTAAAATGTATTTATTGGTTATGAATAAATAAATATCATGGAAAAGGGTCTATTATTTCAAAAATCAGAATCCTAAATATCAATAATTAAGGTTCAGCGCCAATAAATAAGTCCGTTGCTAGAGCCACATTTATATTTGAATGTATAACAGTCTACTTTCTACAGAGTGCTACTGATTTGACGACTACAATGAAAGATATCATCCCAGCCTCATATATCAAAGATATTTCATTGTTAGTCATAATTTACAGAGTTACATTTTCTAATAAAGACATCGTTGCGTCGTGTGGTGGCTGCGGGGACGTCAGTCTTCCGAGCGGCCGAATCTCAAATGTCCATAGTCGTCGAAAGCATCGTCAGCTCGGGCTGCCCGATTTCTTATTAGCGAATAATCGCGATACAGACGCCGAGGACGGAACTCCTCCTCGTCCTCCAATTGCGGCCGGTTGCGGATGTTAGCCCCATTGCAGCAACGCGTCGTTATTACCAACGCCAGGATCAGCGCCAGCGCCGCAAGCGTTATTGTACGCATGGTGTATTAATCTGTAAAGTATAATCCAAGTTTAGATCGTGTTATTTTCTTTCATTATAGAAATTACAAATTTAGTTTTAGTATTGATAGTTTTTAATTTTTTTTATAGGTTTAATATGGCGTAAATATAAATTATTTAGTATTATTAATTACGATAAATTATATATTATATTTTTTTATACATAATTATACTTATTTTTGGCCCACACACACAATAAACACTATTTCATGCATACACGACTGTAAGCGTCTTGACTCGCTTTCGTCAATACAATGTTCCTGCTTTCGTAAGCAGTCGTCTTATTCATTAATCACTAGATGACACAAATAAATTTTACTTGCTCTCTATGTCTATTAATGAATGTTTGCAGTTATGAATTCAGTTAAGTAATAATTACCTACGGTACAAGATTTGAAAGTTGCTTTGTGATGCCTTTTTTGGTTCAAGAGTTGTATGACAAAGTAACTTAACCAACAATCATTTTACATTAATGCTATCTGAACAATGCAACGAAACCGCCCTTTTGACACCGCTGCGCATTGAATATGACGAAATAGAAACGGCAATATACGGACTAATAATCTTGTAACATCTTTATATGTACCCATATTTGTGCAAATAAACGTCTTTCTCTTTGCAACCAGTAACGTTTTTTTTTCAAAACATGGATTAAAATATAATTTCTTGATAATTTAAATATGTAGTTGTCATCATTTATACACACTCATCCATCCACCATCGATAATAATCGAATTTAAATAAGACAAAATATTTATAATAATATCTAATAATAAAGTTCCAAGAAATTGATGTTGATGAAAAAATTGTTAACGGAAAACCTATGTTGATAAAAAGTAAAATTATAATTTAAGTTACCACATGAGTAAAAGTCTGACTTAATATTATATCTATTGTTAAAAATTTTAGATTCACCTTTGTAGGTACCTCATAGTAATTTTAGAATCGTTTCTTTTAAACATGAATTTTAAAGGTTTTTTATTAAGAGTACAATTGTAATTAATAACGTGTAACGTAAAAGGAAGAATGTGCTAACTGAGCTAAAAATAAGTAAATAGAATATAAAACCGGTGGCCACTTACCAGCGTCGTTCAAGAATGGCTTGCGAAGACAGCATCAGCCGTATATATAGTGAGGAAATTGCTCTGTGGAAAACAACACTCCCCCTGCTTTAATATTCCCCTCGCAGCCTGCTTTCAATGGCAGTATGAAAATTGACATAGTTCAATTATTTAAATAGACATAAATTGATCTCGTTATCCGTTTGCAAATTATTTTTGCAAGGCTCAGTAAGCCATGTTTTCTTTGAAAATGTTGCGAACTTAAAAAAGCAATTTGCCATGTTATTTTTATCTGTGGTTTTTATAGATTAGTTGGATTTACGAAATATACTTGGACATAGTAGTAATTTAAAAAAAAACTGTAAAATCAACACGCTTTTTCCCACCTTTTTCGATGTAAATTACGTTTCTTTTCTGGTGTTTAAATTTTAATTTTATAATATTTTATACTCTCATTGCGACATACGACCGTTGTCTGCTTTTAAAGTGTGTTACTTTTACAAGTGAGGCACTGTTTATTTTCCAGAAATGGCAAAAAATTCAGAATTTGAAACTTTTGAAAAGCAATTTATGGAGCTTATTGGTGAATTTCAAACGTTACATGTGAGTGAAAATGTACAAAAGAATAAAATAATGCTTACAACAACTATCTAATCCAAAATTTAGATTTTTGTATAATGTAAATAGTCCGTTTCTTAAACCTACCTTTTATTTAATCGAATAAATCGGAAAAGAAGAATTATTAATAGCGAGATTTACAAAAATATAGAGTTCAGAAACTCATTTACAAGAAACTACGCATACCGAGTCAACTCGTGCTGAGGCAGCTGAAGCGGCAAAGGAAGCAGCAGAGCGCGCTGTGGCGGATGCTCGCTCGAGCGCCAGCGCCGCCAGCGCGGCCGCCGCGCGCTCCGCTCAGTCGCTCGCTACTGCGCTGGATGAGATTGTGACTCTTAAGATGAAGCTAGACTTAGCGGTACTAACAACATTCGATTGTCTGTAGATGGTAAATACGTGACGGGAAATAGTTGAAATAAAAATGTAACCATTTTTGTCCTGTACCTACTACGTGTAACGAGATATTACATTTATATTTTGATGCCTATATTACATAAGTATAATTTCTTCCCTTTTCATAATAAGATGCCAGAAAAATAAACAATTTACTACGTGACATCTATTGCATTAAAATTTACTTAATCGTAATTCATTTTAAGGAGAGACAGCAAGAACTTTTCGAAGTAAAATGTACGGAATTAGTGAATCATGTAGCAACGTTAGATAAAGAAGTTCAACAGTTACGACCGATTCAGTCAGCACATAGCTCTCTAAAGCTTCAGTACATCGAATTATTGGATCGAATGAATTCTGCTACCAAAGATGCAAATAGGTACGTTTATACATATAATTAACTTATCAACAACAAAATAAAGTGACTCGCTGACGTACAAATATTAGGTATTCACTTTTATAATCGCTAATTAGCCGGCTACATCGGCATTGTGTTTATTATTGGAATCACAAAAACCGGTAATAATGAATCCTGGATTATTAGAATTAGTTATAAAACCTGCGTACGTTTCGTAGCGAATGTTCTCGACTTGCAAATGAGCTACGAAGGGTAGAGAAATGCGCAAGCGCAGGCTCGGAATTGCGGGAGCGCGCGCGACTGGCGGCCGCCGCTCACGAGCGCGCGCGCCGTGCCTCCGCCACCGCAGCCCGCCGCGCTGCCGGCGACCTGCGCGCGGCTAAAGGTACCATATGACAAAAAATGTATTGCGTTTCGTATGATTATATTTTCACGAAGTAAGTATATGTACGTCTACATTACTCGCGTCGGTTCCCAAGTATCTAATGAGATTATATTTATTATATTTCAGTTGAGATATCGCGCCTCGGATATGTTATACACGAGCTACAATACCGCTTAACACAGTTGAGGGACACGAAATCCGAAGGCAAGGACGTCACGGAGCTGGACCGCGAATCGTTAGTAGAAGCGAGAGCCGCTCTGGAGGCCGAGCGCGGCGGCGCGGCGCGGCTGCAGCGCGCGCTCGCTGCCGCAGTAGCCGACAACGCGTCGCTGGCCGCCGGGCTGCATGCCGACGACAACATTACCACGGAGCCGCCGCCTGCGTCGCTTTCTGAATCAAATCGTTCTACCAATATTTGCCCCATAGATTCTTTCCTGGAAGACTGTTAAACTGTTTCCTGATTTGTGTTTCCTAGACTACAAAGAATTTTTGAGTAGATAGTAAATAAAATTCGATTTAAATATGTAGTGTTACAATTTCAATAATTCAATATTTCATCCATCAGTCGGTCAGACAGTCGGTCAAAAACACATATCTTCTCACTTCAAATTATAATCTTACTCGTACGTCATTTATTTCTGTTTATGGATATGTACTTTACCCACTTGATTTTACGTTATTTTGTATAATAAACCGTTCATTAGTAGCTTTGCACAATCGTAAAAATGCAAGCCATTACATAATCAACCATAACGGCAGTCATTATCTAAGCTGTCTGTATCATAACACACAAAACACCACCTAGGCATGTTATAAGAAAACCCGTCGTGGCTTAGCGTGGGCCTTACCGTTTACATCGAGAACAGGTTTTCCAAATCGCGACATACATGCCCGTAGTTTACACCTTGTAAAGGTCACATAGTCTGACTGCTTATTATTACAAAGCTGTGAGCTTTTGTCAACCAATATTCACCAATAAAAATAGTAATTCCTAAATTAGCACAGAAACGGTTAAACTTTTATTTGATATATTTATTTATTAAAGAAAATCTTAAAGCAATTTCCACTCAAGTCAGGAGAATAAAAATCATTTACGAACCAATTGAATTTAGCATCTACGTCAGATAAGTTATCTCATTTTCTTTGAAGCATGTCTGTTTTGTCGTACAAAGAGAAAAACAAATTTTCCTAAAATAATATAGGTATAACACTTCGTTTTCCGTTCTCAGTTACAGCACGAGGCTCTATTTTAAATACGTTTTGGAGAATCCTTTCTTTCTTTATATATTCAATATATTACCATGAAGATATCGGTTACCTTTCATTTGATATTACCAAGTGAAAGGCATGAGGTAGGTACGTCTGTCATAAAAAAATAATGCATATAAATTCATAAATGCACTTAAAATAATACCATAACATAAAAATATAGACAACATTAAATAAAATAGTGCGTATGTGGGTTAATTGCCGTTTTATTAACATTTATCTAGAACTAGAAGAAGTTACTGAATATACTATTGTTAGTAAATGCTTGACCAGGTTTATATTAAAAACTTTATGGCAAAAATATATGGCGTATTTGCTATTAATTATTTACTAGTCATAGAGCGAGTAGGTAAATCAAACATAGTAATACCTTGTCTAGAAAATGACGTACTTGTACAAGTTTCTTGGCATTCATTCATACGTACGAATAGAAATAAAACTTGTAAGTACTGTTTCTGCTTGGTGCCCTAATACTCTCGGCAGCTGCAAATGACGAAGAATATAGAGATCGAGCGCACTTTCGTTTGTGTCGCAGTATAAAAGCTATTACGTATATTTTCCTCCAGTATATAATGCACCATTAACGGCCATGGATTTTCGCAAGGCTTTCGAGCGCCCCCACCTGTGTCTTGGCGCCTCCGAAGCGCGCGCGCAGCCAGTTCCGAGCGCTGAGGAGTGCTAGACACACTGCACCTCGCGGCCGTCCGCGTGCTTACACGCTATTGCACAAAACTATGTGCATTCAACAGAAACGACCTGTGATATAGTGTTAAGTTACATATTATTAGTTTAAGTGCCAATTGTGACGTTTAAGGTACATTACTTAAGGTATATATATCGGATCCAAAACGTTGCATGTAAGTATTATGATTTTGCTCTATTCTCAGATTGTTCTCTGTATTCTCAGATATGTTGAACACTGAGCGATATGTTGGTGAGATATAGTAAATGCATAATAAAGTAATATTAATATTGACAGAATATTAAGAAATATTGGTTTCCTTGTTGTAAATGCAAATCGCGTTTCTATTTTGAACCGTACAGCAGGAGTGTCGTTACATCGTAACAATATTTAGTTTCCGAGCTCCGCAACATTTTGCGGGTTTATTGTTAGTGAAAGTATATGATATGAAGACTTTCTCGGTTAGCTATAACC
>DWUN01002117.1:0-14603 GCA_018249975.1 Passova gellias | reverse complement strand
TTAGTATCTGCCCTATCAGAGGTCCGTCACAGATGCGTCACTACTCTTGAGGACTGAGATGGTCGCCTCTGGTATATATGTGGACCTGCAATGACATCCTTCAAACCGAAACACAAATTGTAAAAACAATTGCTTCACGGCAGAAATAGGTTATTATAATATTTGTTTGGATAAGATAACAATGATTGCTGTATTTTACTAATAAAATTTAATATATTACATTTTTTAATTTTCGATACAAGCTATTAATGTATTTAATCATATAGTAAATACAAATTTAATGAAAGTCATGAAATGAATAAATATGTGTTAGAAACAAATATTAGAAGGACAACATTATGATAACAAAATCTCTGTTAAAGCATATACATAAATAATGAAAGGCGTTGAAAAACTTGGTTAGCCATTGATTAAAATTAGGAAATTCAACGAAACACTCCACGTGGAATTCTGTGATAAGGTGAAACTTTCGCCTGCTCGCAAATTACACTCTGAATTTCGTTGATAGAGTCAAACTTTGTTCAAATGAAATCACTTGTACGGTCTAAGGTTTCTGTGTTCTACTTTCCGCCGAATCATTCCGACGTGATTTGTGGTTTTTTTGTGAATTACAAGAGAAAACTTCTGATTATTTTTTACTTATATTGCGGTAATGTTAAAGTTTTCATTTGTAAGGGAAATTATAAATGCACTTCTCCGTATAAATATACTGGAATTCCTCATTTGCGAAATATTTATTACCGTCAGTGGTAATATTGTTATTTATTTCATTATTAAGAATTTATGTACACAGCATTAAAGGAGAACATAAAAAACGAGGTACTTGCTATTAGTATTCCATGTGCATTACATTTATTTTGTCTGATTATGATTGTTACATTCTTCTTTCAATTCTTTGTAATTGAATGTAATTAGAGCAATACTTACCACTATGGAATAGCACATTCGTGTAATAGAAAAGTAGCGGTTAGCAGCATCGCTGTACGTGGATTTAATGCTGCCTCACATATACGAAGTAACGTGGTTCCATTATGATATTGCCCTCTAAGTGAAATTTGTTTTCATGTTCGTTCATGAAAGTATATTTTTTCCACCTAGCCTTATGAAGGGCGTACATTTTTGCTTATGTAAAAATTTCGCACAAAGACTTAAAGCGCTTTTGTACATTTAGACACCAGGGTTCGGCTACTTATCTGTTTAACTGTCAAATACACATTTTGTCTGCGAAGGGTTTCTAATCGTTATAAATAACTCGATCCTCTGTTAAGGAAACGGAAAGAGCGCCATTGATTATTTTACGAACGTTGTAAACTTCAGTCCGGTGCGTGTTGACAGTCTCGACTTAAGAGCGCTCGAATGTGAGTCGGATCGTTTCAACAGCACTCATTATTCACTTGGAGCTCGGCTGGTAAAATGACGTCTGATTATGTTAAAATTACATCGCAATTATTAACTTCCAATAAAGTGTTATTAATTTAACTTTTAGTTTCAATTGCACAATACGGCCCGTCCATACATAATGTACATTAATATAGGGTACTGTACGTTATATGAAGATGGTTGATGTGTCAACTTTTCATTACATAATTGATTCCTCTTCGGTACGATGCTGCTGACGCACGCTTACAGTACATGGCGCGCGTGCCTGCCGCCACCACTTATCTACCATAGAATCGTCTGCGTGTCACCATTCACCTACATTTACACGTTTAGAGTTAGACGTATAGATAAGTAACTTTTCTCAGACACATCAGTTTCAAAGTTTATTGAATATTGATGTTAATTATATAATGCTATATTATAGTATATTTCTATTTTCTTTCTAGTACATTTGTATGTAATATATTTCTAAAATAACTTTTTTCGGCAAAAACAAAGATTTGAATGTAAAGTTTTGTTTTAATAATAATTGATACAAAACTTTACTCTCGAATATTTATTATTTATTAGTATTATATTATCTCAGCTTAATACAAACTGTTCTCTCGTATTGTAGAATTAAGAGTATTATAAGCTCCCAATTCCAATTGGCTTTTTACACTACATAAATGAGCAAGAATATTAAAGGGATTGCGGATAATTTATCTTTATTACTTAGTATTACAAAGGTTGTTCACCCTGTTCAGTGATAACCAAAGACAGAGCTCTTGATTTGAGATTACAACTTAACAGTTTTATAAGCCCTTTTAATGACAATTTCATTTAAATCACAGTGCATTCAACTACCTTCTACAATATTCTGTTTTCTTGTTAATTCGTCAATATTCTGCATCTTTTTTATTGTCTCGTAATATCTATTGGAAATAAAAACTTTCTCATTATCAAATTAATGTAATTTCTTATAGTTTAATAGTAATATGATCATAATACAGTCGTGACTCATGAAACGGTATGAAATATACACTTGAATGCTAAAAATGTTATTTTTATTAAATCATAAATAATCGACTCCTTTTTACTTAGAATATAGCAAACCAACCGATAACCGAAACCAATACAAACCAAAACAGTTCTATTGCATAGGTATCACTTATAATTTGTACGTGTTCCCGTTCGATACACAAATTTGTCTATGCATTCACATATTACTGGAGTACAAAAGGATTGAGATTTACACTCGTAGCGCGCACAGCGGACTTAATCGAATTAAGAAAGTTCAAAACAACGGCCAGCCGGCGAGCCGTTATTTGGTTATGTAATTTGGGCGGCGGTCCGTTAACTGACGCGATGCGACAATTATTTCTATATAACATAATCCGGGCGTTGCGAGGTGTGGACCCCCAAGGGACGCGTGATTTGCTACGGCCGTCCGCCCAGCCGACGTAAACACGGTCTCTTTGTATCAGCGCGTACCATATTATTATACATTTCATTTTAAGTTATCAATCCACAAAAATTATACAAGATCTAACATTTAGAATTAGTTTGTTGGCAAGGTACATTTTATTAAATGTTAAACGAATGTCATTTCAATTTGAAATCATCCGAAACCAACTATAATGTATAATTATGATGCACAATATACAAGAAACAATAAAAATGTATAGCGACATCTCTCCTGCAATTGCGGAATATTCCTAGAAAATATTGTGCCACTCTGCGACAATTCGGATTGGTGGACATTATGGATTTCTTTCGGATGTGTTTAACCCATCTTTAAGGTCGTCGACGATGTGTAACTATTGTTACCGAACAATAACAATCGCGACCGGCTGCCTAAATTGTCGCCGAAGTGTGAAAAATTTCCTATTAGCGGTCACCGAATCAAATTTGTGTCGCTTAACTTTGCAGATTTTAAAACTTGATTTTAAAGCAGGTTTTTAAACGATTTGACTTTATCTCAAGTAATCCATACTGAAACAGCGTGACGAAGTGAATTCCAGCCGTTCTCCAGTCGCTGAAAGAGATCCGTGCCTAACTGCAGGATACAAAAAGCTTACTGTTAAACTACTAATATTATATTACAAGTATCGAAAGAGCTTGGTTCTTTTCTCATACACATATTTGTTTAACGGGGTCGACGCCCGGGCGCACGCTCGGCGCACATTATTCTATTGAAATATTGCCTCGTCACTTACATCCTCGAATACATCGTATTAATGGAAATTACAATTCCCTTACGCTCTTACCGACCGTCTTTGGTACACAAACAAATTGCACTCCCGAATGTACAATATGCCGCGCTACTAATCATAATGACGTAGGATCATTAGCTGGTAATTGATAAGATTCGTAGGGTTAACATTCCTTTCATCTTTTGACCCTTACACATACATACATACTTACATACATACATACATATGTACATAGTACATATATTAATACGGGCTTGAATCGAATGTGCACGTTAGTAGAATTTCATTCACGATGAAACGATATTTTTTCAAATTTTGACTACTTTGAGTGTTCTGTCACTTATTGACATTTCTAATGATTACACAATCACAACACAGTATTATTACTTGACTACGGTAAAGTTTGTTATAAATACCAAAATAAGTTTAATGTCATTGTCCGCAGGTAAGTCCACTGCCAGTGCGATCATCGTAAAGTAAGTATAATGTTTTTCCTTTGATTTCTTACAAAAAATTACCTTATTTATACAATTAAAATTGTTCACACAATTCGTGAGAGATGTATTATGATTCTGATTTGTTTACGGTATTATTTTTACAAAAATGTACAAAAGATGGATAAGACATGAAAAAAAAAATTAAAACGTTTTCCCTCGCAACAACCCCAGTAAAACGCGTTTGAAAAAGTTTACCTCGCAGTTGTAAAAAATAATAGCTGCTGGCAGCTTGAGGCAACAGCTAATTACTGTCTCACCGCGGAGCAAATGCTCCTGCTTTGTTTTCTAAGGCTTAAAGGATGATCGACCGCGTTCTCGACAACGGGTTAGTAGGTTACTAGCACCGTACTGTTCCACTCCTTTTCACTGGTGACATGCAAATGTCTTTTTATTGCTCTTGATTAAAGAGGTCTCTTACTATGCTCCCTACCGGTAATTAACTACTGCACAGGTTTGATTTTTTTTAACAATAAATATAATTGTACGATGAACAGTAAAATATAGTACGTATATATTGTAGTATGCCTATATATTTTAAGGATGCACGACCTTATAATAAAATAGCATAGTTATTGGAATGACGAGCTTTGAAAGGCCACAAGAATCTGAAAATATTAACATTAAAATTGACATTTATTTCTGTCGCCATTTCTCAAGATACGCTGCCACCGTTTGCTCGAAACTCGGAAAGAACGGAGACATTTGATTTTAAGCCTCGCGGACTATAAGTGTTATTTCTTCGGGAGAAGTATTATTCTACGAGAGCAGCGCAGCTCCGCCGTCTCGAATGCTCCATTTAGTTCCAAAGTTTTTCTCGTTTATCACCGTTGGGCTCTCAGAGGCGGAGATTTTTCCTTTAGATTTGTTGTTACGCCAGACCTTTTTAATGTACCTTTCTTATCGTGGCGTGATTAAAAAGGAGCTTATTTTAAGACTTTAAACATTTATGGCACTAGTGTAAATAGTGGTACGTGCTTTTTAATGTAATAAGTGAAATATATCAAATATCTTAAGATACATATTTATTATCAATATGTATGACGACCGGTGTTCAAAATAATTTCGGTTATAATATGTAAGTTTATGATAAATCTTAATAATGATTTCTTAATTATCTTTAAAGGTAATAAAGTTTCCTCGTAATATATCCATGAATCACACTCGCGCAACAATATAAGTAAATGTAAAAGTTACGGATTATGAGAGAGTTAAATAAAAGATTGTCTCGCGCCTCGTGCAGAAACTCTCGGTGTGAGACGAACGAGATAAAGCGTAATAGAAGGTGTATCGAACCGTCTTTCAGTTAAACACTACAGTACCTCCAAAACCGGTTATTTAGACGGAATATAATATAATATGATTCCCTAGCAAATAGATTATAGTCATACCGTTCACTGTTCACCTCGACGCGTGTTCAGCTTAGATAAAAGGATTAACACTTTCTACGACTCATTAGGTGAACGACGGCAGATGAAAATACTTGAAAAATGTCTAAAATTTATAAGGTGAATGACAATAGAATGAAATATTTGAAAAAGGTATACAATTCAGCTCTCTGGAAGTACAATACGGAAATAAAAGGATGTAGGAAAAAGTGATGTTTTCATGGCCATCACTGATGATTTATTCTAGTCAATATACATACATATTTCAATATTCAATTCAATATTAAAAAAATGTTGAAATGTTATAAAGGTCTGTGCACAAAACGGTCACTTGAATTATATCGGAATTTGTTTTGTAAACTTACCTAAAATTCAGGAAGCCAACATAATAAAATTATCATACTAAAATATCTCGTTTCGGCTCTGTATTCCAATAGGGAGTTGGCACTTCACACAGTCGCCGTCCGTATTTAAATAAAATTTCCATCCTATTTTACTGACCAAACTGTTCCTTTTCTGTAATTTATAGGGATCGTCCGTTACTTGCTACTGAATTGAAACGTAACTTTAATGTTTAGATGTTATTTATATAGTACCAAAATTTTGACTTGCATTTTTAAAGCAAACAGCATTTACCTGCTGTAACATTCATATTAAAAACATATAAAATATCAGATCTTTAAAACCTATTTAAACAACCGGTAATTTAATCACAGTATGTACCCGGTCCAGCAGTGGACCAACAAAAGGGTAAAGGAATGTACCAAAGACGTATTTTTAATTTGATGAATATAAATGACGTTTCATTTATGCACTTTGATTCCGATACTTACAAAACAGCTTAGAAAATGAAAGTAATGAACAAGGGAAGAAAGGAAGAATATTATGATCGCAAACACTTTCAAAATTATAAATGAGAATGACACCAATATCGTTACGAGAGGTGAGATAGTTTCCCCCCGGAACCGGCACGCGGCGTCACAATGACAAACCGGCATCTCGCCCGGCCAGCGAGCGAGCTCCGAGATTGGAAAATGCCTCCGCAACTTTTGTACTTATCCAAAAAAGTTAGCGGCAATCTTTATTGGTATTTCTCCAAGTAGACTTAAGAATTATTTTTATTTTCATACCCTGCGACGACTGGGTTTTATAGATCTGGAAGTTATGCCGCGAATTTAGTGTGTTAATCTCTAATGTAAATATTGAGTGTAATGCAAGCAAAGTGTGATAATAACTATTAACAATAACTCTGGGCACGGTTTATTTATCGTACTTTATAGTACGACATTAACTTTAGTCAATTTTAGCTAAATGTTGATATATTTTATTATTAAACATGAACTCAGAATCGAAACTACTGCAATGAGTTGGACTTTAAACAATTTGGCATTTTGTCCTTCGAATCGGACCGACTTTAATGAATTTAGAAAAATTTTAGACGTAATATATTCATTCAAAACTTTTATGATAAGTATATTTTATTTGGGAAGTAAAACGCTGCCTTAGGCGCTATTATTTTACGAAAAACACAATCAAGGAAGTAGAAGCTAGTTTGAAAAGGCTCTTCGTTGTCTCCTTTACTTTGTCGAGATTAATCTCTTCATACGACACAGGAGCATCCCGACGTCACATTGAGGATTTTGTTCTACTCTCAGTAAAGCGGAACACTAGTTTATTTGAGAAACAAATTCGCAATGATTATATTAGAAGCTTAAAATATATAGAATATTTACTAAATCTAATTACAACATATTCAAACACAGATCCTAGAAAAAATACGTGCCCGATTAATCCAGTTAATGGACTAGACCATGATAAAGAAATACTTAGGTTTCTAATGGCTAAACATTTATAACCTCAATTATATAAAAATCGAGCTCCATCAATGTACATACGTAGTATGAAGTCCGTAAGTTTCCTTATCATGTTATCGGCATCAAATGATATTTTAAATTAAAGATATAAGGCAAATCTCATAAAATATGTATTTGTTCGGATACGGAAAAATGTTGATAGTTAGAAATAAGAAGACTCGCGTAAACAGCTCGGTAAATCACGAAGCGTGCGCCGCAGCTCGACTTGGACAATATTTGTCCCAATAAAATCCTCTCTAACAAAGCTGTTGTTGTCAACAGAAAGCGGACTGACCTGTTTTTTGTGTTAAGGATTTTGCTGCCGTGTTGACCGGAACTGTAAGGGCATAAAAGGCATTTGTACAATATCATTTTGTATTTTTTTCTACGTAGTGAACGAGTGTGCAGTTTGACTTATAAGAAGCTTTTTTAGCAAGCCATGAACAAGTGTATTCAACTTGAAACGATATTATAGCACTGCATGAAATTTTATAAATTCGGTACTGATTCTATTTATTATTCAGATAAATTAGCAGAAGAAATTCTAGGGCAAATAAACAACCAGTGTACTATGCAATGACCGATGACAGAATGGAATATATTTCTTTTTTTTTACCATATAAGTTACAGCTACATTCCATTTAAATAGTATTAGATTACTTATTTGAACAGTTACAGATGTTACATTCTTGTAAGTATAGTTGGCGACACCTCGTGATAAAGATCGTGATCTGCTTGCCACACTTTCAAACTGGAGCACAAGAATACACATGCTGTTTCTTAGATGGGTATTTCAAATTTTTTATGTATTCCTTGGTACTACATACAGCGACATGAAATGAAATATTTAATACAAATTGTTCAATATTCATGACAAACATTGGCAATGTGTAAAATAATTACTATCAAATAACAGATTTATTTCCAATTTGTAGAGCAATCAGTGTTGGTTAAGTTGTCACATTTCACAATTTACAGAACGCAGCTACAAAGTTTATTACGCACAGACAATGGCTTCGTGTCGCCCGGTTGTAATTGACATACCTGACAATCAAAATCTTCGGTTTAGATAATATTGTACTTCATTTATGTATTGAGGTAAAGGGAAAGTAATATGTAGGTGTATGTATTTTCAACAGATAAAACACATACACACATTCTTAAGTTTCCTAGCTTGCAGCGTCTTTGTTTTCCGACATTAACAAAGTTTGCCTTTAAAGATGAGGAAGCGGCGGCACACGCGGACAGCCCCCGAGCGACCCGCGCACTGTTGCACTGCAGCGATAAATTTGCATATGTTATACACGCTCTGAACCTACTCCCTCACTTATAATTCGGCTGGACTGTTATAACATCAGACGTAATCTATTTATGCGGCCCTCGTTTCTCAATTTTGTTGCTTTTCTACACTACTCTATAATTACTTTGTCCATTAGTAGATATATTTAAGCAGTTTATAGAGCTATGTCGATTAACATGACGAATGAATGATGATAATAAATTTGTATACAAATAAAGATATCATTGGCATTTATGGACTCGGATTCCCTATGTTGACTCTTAACAGTCAATAACTTTATTATTAATTTTGACCTGCTATGAAAATAAGCATGTTTGCAATACACTTTCCACGCCTTCTCTGCTTCTCAATAACTTGAAAACTATCACCGGCAACTCTCGCGTGGGGATAACTAATAAAGTAAGTTGGAGAGGAAAAGTAAACTAATATCGGGTAGATCGGAGCGAGGCGTGCCATTGCGGTGGACGCTGCTAGCGCCACGCGCCCAGACCTCATACTAGCTGGCTCGCTACAGATTTATTACTTTAATATGAGCACTCTATCCGCCGTCTATGAATGTCACTCCGTTACTTTATTTTAGCATTATGAAAAATACTCTGTAACGCTCCGCGCTCCGGTCAGACGGACACAATATGCACATAAAAATTATTAGTGACACGGTACAAGAAAAAAACGTTACAAAAATAGTTCTATCGCGTGTCACTAAGACCTTTTATGTGTACCTATATGATGCATTAAATGATATTTTGGGTGGGTCACCTGTTAGAAAATGCCATATATTAAGTCAGCCCTTTGTTAACAACAATAAAGCAAAACAACGTTATAAGAAAACAGATCCAGATACGAAAAGACCTCAAATTATAAAACTTTTATATTTTTACTAAGGTGTTGACGAAGATTAAACGCTTACAAGCATTATTTATAGACCGTTATTTATCCATTAATTAAAAAAAGACTACATTTTATCAACAGTCGCTGAACGAAAAGTTCTAAAAGGCTTAAACGTTGCAAACACCGTAAACTTAAGTTGATTGATAACCGTGATTCGTAGTAAGAAAAGGGAGGAATAATGAAAACAAAACAATAATCATTAGCACTTCTCCCATCTTTCTCACTTCAAAAGTCGTTTGGAAAAGTTTCTTAAATTTCGCGAAAAAAGTTTTGCTACAAATTAAGAGCAAATTTTACTCCGTCCGTTTAGCCATTAGTAATTTCAGACTTCTAATGAATTTTCTTCTTTGACATTGAAAAATGAATTTCGACCCTTACTTATGCCGCTGGGACATCTGTAGCGCGCCGCACTAAACCTACATCGATCCGCGGTTACCGGGACGATTCTACCCTTGCCACTCCATTTACATATTTCCCCTATAGTCCGAACAATGTTTCATGCAACCAGTTAACAATTCTATACTCAGCTACTGACTATGTCTGGATAGCAGGTGTTATTGTTGATACCGTTCCGTTTTTAAACAGGTATTCGACATTTTTTAGAATGTTTTAAAGCATATCGAAAGACAACCGCCCTATCCCCGCTCCCCTCATTACCCCTAACGGCGCACCATTAGGCTCACGGGCCGAAGTGCCCCGGACCGTAGTTAATCCACGTCCTCATTCTCTGTTATTTCGAAGGTCTGATCTAATCTAAACAGGGCTTAGGATCCTACAATGCCAGTATTTTGCGCGACTCGTCCCTTTTATGTATTTGACTATCCTTATACCCGGTCCCGTCGGTCGGCTGACGTTTGCCTTTGCTATAAAAGGAAATAACACTTCCGAAACTTCTGCAGTGATTTCATGTTAATGTCCTATACGAAAATTAATTTCGTCGTCGCCTCCAACGTTATTCACGACGTAATTGTTAGCATTATGAACAGGCAAATCTCAATGTTGTTTATCTTTTTGTAAATATACTTGTTGTATGATAGATTTTGCATTGAATCGTGAAATATTACGATAATGCTGACGCGGACGTTGGGCGAACGCGCAGCGGTCTAAGTAGAAGGGTCAATTTAGAAGCTATTATGCGATAGCCGTTAGAGGCCTACTTCCGGCGAGTGCACTAAGCTGTCGTGTTCCAATCCATTCGCTCAATTTCGGACTTTCTGCAACCCTATTCAGCCTTCTACATTCACTATAATTATTTAGTGTGCTATTGGCTATGGACACGTTGTCATAAAAAATGAACATACATTTTTATTATATACATAGTCTGATAATTGTACGTCCGTAAAGAAACGGATTGATTGAGATCAATTTTGCCGAACCAGCTTTAATAAATTGCTGCGGAGGTGAAAATGTTTTAACAGTAGGTACCTCGATATAAGCCGCTTTCGGCTCTTCATTTTTTACGAACCCGGGAGAAAATTTACGAATTTAGATTGAGTATTTATGGATTCCATATCCGATATTCATTTATAGCTGGGTCGGATCCGACCCGGACCCCTGCGAGGGGGCATTGAAAAGTTGAAAATGATTCCTAGACCTTACACACACACGCGAAATCGCCTACGACAACAAGTTTATAAAACCTTATTAATGCCAAAATTTATTAATTTGTTTCCTACACTACTAACTTGTTATTACATTTACATATAAAAGAAGGATGATGGTAAATATCGGACTATGTTTGTATTTTATGTAACAAAGGTTATGGAATATCTAAAGTATTTAAATAGAAGATAATTATAATGTACCAATGTGTAAATGTACGAGTCAAATAAATCATTATTTTTATTATCTTTATTTGCTAATTTCATTGAAAGCAACATGGCGAGGATAATTTTTTTTCATTACATTGTGTTTTTAAAACTTTCGATTATAGTTTTTTTAAGAAGAATAAAAACGAAAGGATATTGTACCTATATGTGTCCGTGTAAAAGTTTTCATTGTAGATGTAGTAGGGTGTAGCTGCAGCGCCCCGACACCGCTAGTGGAAAAGCGGTGTAGAACATTGTAACGGGGCAGCAAACGAGGAGTTATGACGGCGGCGGAGGATTACGTGAGTGGATGTCGTAATAAAGCTTGCGATGAAGCCGTTACCCGAAGATAAACGTAAATATCTCGAACCGTAGCTGTCGGCTGCTCGCCCGCGCCCGGCTCGCACCGTTCAGCCCCTGCTTCGCAACATCCTATCGTTTTAAGCGCTTGTATCGTTTCTCCTCGTTCCAGTTTTCATATATTGGAATATAATATCTCAACTAAAAGCAGCATGATTTTTTTCTGTAATAGGCTTGCTTTTGGCAGCGTGCTCGCGTAATCGTAAGTAATTTAATACAGAACATTAGATTGAACTGCAATGGCCTTAGACTTTCTTTTGGTACAAAAGTACGAGCTACATTAATATTTGTGGGATGTAATGCGGAAAGCCGGCTTTGGGAGCCAACTCGTAGGTGTCCTTTGTATTCCGTAACGTATGTATTCGCCCGCTTGCTCTTATCTGCTAAATTAATTACATAAATCTTGTTTACATACGTCTTAAACGTATGACAAGCCGCCATAATTCAACAAGGTTTACTCTGCTAATGAAGGCCGACTGCAATGCGTAACCGTTAAGTGTACTTGAAGGTATTAAAAGTGAATATATTATCAACTTAATAGGTATTGATATGGCATTAGCGACAACGTAACGCAGTTTTGTAAGTATGTTGAGTTTAAAAAACATCTAAAGATATCGCGTTACTTGAACATCCGATCGTTTCCTATCATTCCTATCATTTCTCATATCTTTCACACAGAAACATCATCGTCTTCCTCAGTAGTTGTATAAAAGAAAATCAAATCGGTGCAAATATAATTGAACGCATGTATGAGTATAACAGAATACAAACATCTTTTCTATTTCCATTATATTGTCTATCTAAATCATATCAAAAGTTGTTGGAACGAAGTTCCTTATCGCGCGGTACGCTGGCTAAGGGGGCTAGGCGAGCGTCACGAAAAATCCTCACGACGCTTTTGCTATAGTGCGTAGCGCTCGAAGAGGGGACAGGCCGAGTATAGGATTCCACTTATTCGTTCTCTCTCTCTCGACAGTGACAAGCCACGCGACGCGCGCGTCGTTTCGTCTTTCTATTTCGCATTGAACAGTGTGGTGTCGCGACGATTATTTTTGTTGAGTGTATACAGGTTCATATTACATTATATTTATTAATAATAAAAAAATATTATTATAACTTAAAAGAAATAAAATTAATTGTTTTAAGCTTACACGATTTGTATTCATATTTTTATACTACATATAAACGGGACTTAATCGCGCACCTCGACTCTCGAGGTAAATACTTCGATTAAAATAGTGCGCGATTAAGTCCCGTTTATAGTATAAAAATAGAAATAAAATTGTATTACAATTCCTTCACTAATTAATCGAAAGGAACTTCGTTGCATCCGGGTGTCACTTGACACCTCTCATTTATATTTTAAGTTACAATCGCACTATAAAATACTTGACTACTTTGTTTAATTACCGATTTTATTTGAAATGTAAAAAAGTTACGATGACTAATTAATAGGAATAGCAGTGGGAAAACAACCAGTAAATGAAAAATTCGTACAATACAAACACTTTAAAACACCGAAAAATGAATGCATCTTTTAAAATAAAGCCGGCACTTGATTCCTATTAAGAAAGATCAAAACATTATCTTCCCATTAACCGATTTCCGACATTTTTCCGATGCTAAAACCGGGATATTCTTTATTCACCTGAAAATTCAACTGTATTCTTTTTTCAAACGAGAATCTGTTGGCGGGAATTTCAAAGCGGCAAAGACGTCAAATTGACGCAAAATTAGGCCGTGTCAAGTAAGAGTCTCAATGCCACGTAACGCTGACGTAACACAAACCTTCCGACTGCCTAGGGATGGCAATACCAAATTTCTCTTGTCAACAATTATCTGTGTATACCCGTTAAGTGCATAGCCATATTCAAATTTTATCGCTTTATCGCATCGCATCACACGTTTTATCGCTTTACACTGCAGCGTTATGGAAGAATTGATTACGGAATCGATACCTAACTTCTGATTCAAATATTTATCTAGCCGAGCATCAATCCAATTTCACTAGCAAATAATTGAGTTTTACTCGACGATCTTAACTCGACATTTATTATAGAATGTCAATAATTGAACGATTAACTTACAGTTAATAAACCTTCAAGTGGTTTAGCAGCAGTCGCAACAGTCCGCGAATGTTTCATAAAATATGATAAAATGTAAAAAATAATAATTATTTAAAATTTAATAAATAAATACTATAAATAGAGCAGCAGCCCTAAGAGACCGGATGAATGAGAGTGCTACGGCGCGGTTACCTGGTCATCTAAATGAATGCAGCCAGCTTTTGATGTTATTGTGAATGACCAGATACCACTAACTTACGAATGATACTTTTTATTTTACACTAGCTGTGCCCGTGACTTCGTCCGCGTTTGAATTTAAATCGAAATAAAAGTAGCCTAAGTTACTTCTTATTACATGAACTATCTGCAAGTGATAGTCCCATTAAAATCGGCCCAGCCGTTCCAGACATTAGCCGGAACAAACAGACAGACAGACAGATAAAAATTTCAAAATTATTTTATTTGGCTTATGTTACTTGTATGAAGACCCCTAGGTGTATTTTTTTAGTTTTTATTCAATGTACAGAATTAAACTCTTGTACAGTTTTATTATATGTATATATGTATGTATGTATAGATTTTATTATGGCATATACCAAGTATTAAAAGCTATAAATAACAACAACAGTAGCTAGCTATTAACGTACACCTAAGATAAGGGTAACATTGCGGTCACATGACCCTTAAACGCCCTTGTCGTCCTATGAAATTCCTAACGTTTATACGCGAAAGGTTCTTTACTATATTTAGTGACTGGAATTTATTAAAAAATCTTCTATTTATTACTATCTTTTGCTTGCGACTTCGACCGCGTGGAATAGTGATTTTAGGCAGCAATTGGAGTATTCCAAAATAAATTATAGCCTAT
>DWUN01002116.1:0-14605 GCA_018249975.1 Passova gellias | reverse complement strand
GGGACTTAAACGTAACTGTTGAAATGTGGGGGTGTACTACACTCCTCTGCCTACCCCTTCGGGGATTACAGGCGTGACGTTACGTTATTATTCACCTACCTACCTACATATATGATTAAAGCCGATAGGCTACGTCAGCAGATACTGTGTGTAAAGCGTGCTAAGTAAACGCTAATGGATCTAATGTTAATTGAAATTGATAGAACATGTAAGATCAGTCACGCGTATTTCGGAAGTCATCATGTCATAGCGGATTTGCCTACCGAACACACAGTTATGGCTTTGCTATGGAAAACTTAACACGAGCCTTTGCTACTTTCAGACCCTCGATACTTTTGTAAAGGTGGTAAATATATTGTGCTGTAGCGAAAGGAACGCGTAAGTCACTTCACCTAGGACAGTATTTTAGTACTGTCATGTCCGGGAATAGAAGGTATGCTAATGGTCGGTTTCAGGCCGGTCGGATTACAATATTATTTGAATGACAGCTAAGCATCTTTACCGGGGATGATTCTAGCGGGGAATGTTCCGTAACAACGCTAGTTTTGACAATATTGGATTCGTGGGTGGCGGCGAGGCTTTCCCGGGGAATGTCTTTCAATATCAACCTGAAATATATATTTTTGTAAATACATTGCAGGTACAAGGAAAACTGGAGTTCTCATTTTGAAGGGGCTTTATATGCCTTTTTGAGATCAGAAATCCTGATACATCAACAGCTTTACCTTTGCTCGATTGTTAAAATACGAATGGACTAATCAACACAATTTTAATTATCGTACAGATTAAACGACCCTGTCAAAGTTGAACAATACGTTAAACGTTGTCGACTAGATTATATTTCAGATTACAATATGTATAAGTATGAACGAAATATTGCTATATCCTGTAATCATTCTAGTAAGACATTTTACAGGTAACATTGTTTGTTACTTATATTGTCGTTGTTACGAGCAGCCAGTGACCGTGTCCGCCAGTCAACAGCTACAAACCGAGAAGAAACACTATATCATTCTTACATAAGCACAGTTCGTTGAATCCCAAGTTTGTTTCCGACATCTGGCACTCGAACCTCTACCGAGTTGATGGAATGCGGTGCGAGCTCCCCGGCAGCCGGCTCCGCGACCACTTCGTGGAAGCTTTCAAGTTTACTGTCCTGTTCATTAGATCTTTATCGAATGATGAATTAATCGATACCTTATACTTTATTCTTAAATCTATCATGAAATATTTTTACTCTAAATAGGTTCAGTAACTGTAGCAGATGCGGCGACCACCGTGTTATCTAAGAGTCATCTGAGGTATTATTATAAATGTAATTTTCGGTGCAGTGCAATTACAGAACTCCAACGTTTAACTTGGTAGCTTAAACTAATAAAAAAAGAAACTTTCGATTGTACCACTGTCCTACCTCATCGTCTGAAGACGTCTGTGTGCCAAAACAGTTTTGCTGCCCATCTTCTATGTCCTCATAACTTTTTGTGGGATCTCCGCAGGAGCAAACTCCCCACCGGCGTCGGCTCCAGTAATATTTATAAGTGACGGGGCTGCACGACACAACAACTTTGACCAAGGAAGGTAATAAACTATACATCCGACACACAAATAATGTTTACATAAGATAAGGCCATTTTATTTTACAAAGGTCAGGTGTATTATACAACGTGCCACTTTATTTGGCACGGACCGACATCCTTCAGTACCCATATTAGTAAATTCTTGATAATTCATTTTGACGTGGGCTGTGATATTTCGAGTAACACATTCGACTTTGGAGATGCGATCAGTAATCGGTACGAATAAAGAACTCGCCTGTGATTGAACATTTGCACGGTAGCGAGCAAGGGCCTGCGGGGGGACGTAGTGCCCAGGTTCACGTAGTACTCGCAGGACGCGTCGTCGGCGCTGCAGATGTCGTAATCTTTCTCGTGTGCCTGCCTCAGAACGTAACATGACTACAGCTTCACGAGTATAATATAAGCTAAAAAAAAATAGTAATGTGCCGCGATGATAAAGGATGAAAAGACATTATCTTCTGCTACCCCGAAGTGGATATAGCTGCAGATACATTTTGTAAATCTTTGCTCATGAAGTTGTTTGCGCAGCACATCAGAATTTAGGCAAATAACAATGTACATTCTAGAGAGCGCTGTTTTTGTATGAACACAAAGCTTAAGATAATTCTTCTTAATAGCTTAAATATTGTTAATGCTCTCTGTTAAGGGAATCTCTCCGCTGTTCGGTAAACTGGATTATGTAGGGATTCACATTGAGAGAAATACAAACATGTTCAAGGTCCAGAAGACAATTAAATGTATATGAGATGAATATGTTACATGGGTATGGTGATAGAATAACAATACTATTGTAATAAATTCTGTGCAGTGGCAGAACCTGTAAAGTTATGTGGTCCGGATTAAAAAGCAGCGCGTCCGCCATCACGGGCACAGATCGGACGATGGCCGTGGAGGAGAGGATCCTAAACGTCGCGGTATGGAGCCCGGGGCCGGGGGCGCGGCACACCGCCTGCCCGGCCACGGAGCCGCCGCCGGTCCAGTAGCCAGGCGTAATCCAGAAACAGTCCGAATTTACACCGAGCACATATTTATTGCCAAAAGTGTTTTCCGTTATCGGTTGTATCTGTTCGGGGAATGACCAAGGTTTTAGTTTTGTTTCCATTCTTAGAAATGTTGGCGTGAAATATAAAGACGAAAAATTGGAGGGCTTCGAGTATTCGAACCAACCAGAATCGAATATTCTGGTAAAGTTTAAAAAACACGAAGATGTCGAATTAACGTTATAGCGCAATAGTCAAAATTATAACATTCGGATGACTTACTGAAAAATTAATCCATTGATCTTCAGACAGGATGAAAAAAGCAGCGCGGTCGCCGGCGCATCGGAGGATCAAAGGAGTTCGGAGCACGTCGCCCAGTAGCTTCGCTCCAAGGTCAATTGTATCAGAAATTTCGTCAAAATTTTCAGCGGAACTCGAACGCGGAGATGACACGTTTGTAACCAATACTGTGAAACAATATAACAATATTAGATGTAAAATTGAATGGACTCCCTCATCGGCCACAACTCGATCTTTTTGCTGTCTACATTTTGTTGATCATTAAACCCAACACATGCACTCACTACTCAGTAGAGGCGGTTCCATATAGCAGCGGACGGGCACGGTTAGCGACCTCCCCGTGGAGACGCGCACCAGGACCTGGTCGGCCACCTCGCGCACGTCGCGCGGCCGGAACAGCACGCGCAGCGGCCGCGCCGCGCCCGCGCTCAGCGCCAGCCGCCCGCACAGCTGCACGTCCAGCTCGCAGCGCGCCGGCGGCCCCACCGACAGCCGGACCTCGAACTTCGTAACGTTCACCAGTCTCAGTGTTTGCTGAAACGAACACGAACTAACGTGGAATCCTTCTGGAACGTAGCGAGCATTTCAAAAACTACGTTCAACATTTCATACGAACGATTATAAATAAATATATTTAAAGCTTCAATAGACTGATTTTGGTGGACGCGTTATTTCGATATGTGACTCGCAAATATTTCTAATATCATTTATGATGTATTAATATTAAATTGTTATCATAAATGTCCTGTTTAATAGAGCGCCGGTCACAATCCATACGTTCGGGCTCCGCGCACTGCGCCGTCTTATGTTATTGCATAAATATTCAAATATATGCAATAGGTACTTTTGTATTATAGTTAATACCTACTTGCTTTGTGTAAAATATTTAATACAATCGAGTTAAGGGTGGCCATTAATTTGTATTAATTCTGCGGAGGCTCTCCGCCGCGGCGCTGTCTACCGAATGCGGAATATTATTACTTTCCATAAAATGTAACATCAAAGTATCGAAGCAATCGTTTACCTCGATTGTACTATTAGCGAGGCTGTTGAATTCTTATTATCCCGTTTAAGGAAACCGTTCGGGTTACATCGATTTACAGATACTTACTTCAAAGACCGCGCCGTGTTCGTGGAGGATAAGAGAAAGATGTCTCAATGGATAAATTATTAAGAGAAGAAGATGAAAATGACTCCTATCAAAGTGAAAAAAACTGTTTATGTAAACGTTGTACCTATATCGTTGTGGTATTAACGTTGTGCCGAAGAATTGACTGTCTATTACGTTTAGTATTCACACTCTTTGAGTACTCTCGTATATCGACAACAGGACACACTAGATGTCGCTGGGACAATGGTAACGAATAAAGTGATAAATACAATTAAGTATTATTGTCATATTTCTGTCACCATGTGGATGACCGGGAGACTGAAGGTCAGGATGAGGTCGCGATGAGTGCTAAAACGAAATGTTGACCACATTTACAATTAAATGTTGATCAATAGATAACATAAAGTAAACGGTAGCTTTGTATTTGTGATAACACACTGAGAGGGATATAAACATTAGGACGAGCCAAAAGTAGGGAAGCCGCGCGACATGGGCGTATGAAAGACAACGAATCGTCGCCGAGGTGACTTCGCCTGTGAAATATGACTGGGATAACACGCTTGATGTGAGATTCCAATTTATATTCTGTGAACTGTTTCCCAAGCCATTTTGCCGGAGCTTCTTTACCGCGAACCATTTGTCGATAATATGGAACTCGATGTAGCGAGTGAAGATAACGTAGCATGGAGCGAGGCTCTCCCTCCGGGGATCTGCGGTCAACACCCAGACCCCACCTCTCATTTTTAATAGTTACGTGCCTATTTATGGATTAAGTATTAAATGTAACTTACTATAATCGTAACGAAAATACGGAATGAACAGCTGAAAGTTCTAAATAATTTCTTCTAATTCATTCTACTAAAATGTAAATAATTTCTCTCAACGAGAGCATATCCGTTTCCAGCGGCAGATCAATAGAGGGCAATCGATATTTATGTCACTAGATCTATACTTACTAATATTATAAAAGCGAAAGTAATTCCGTCTATCTGTCTGTCTGTCTGTGACGACATCACAGTCAAACCGCTGAACCGATTGTGATTAAATTTCATATTGATATACTTAAGACTTTCGGAATGAACATAGGCTTCCTTCATCGAGAAACCTTCATTGAGTGTATGTATGTACCTTATAATGAAAAAAACAATGCGAATTAAAGTTGCTACATTTTTCTCCAAATTTTTTTAGTTTTTCTAAATTTCATTATTTTACGACAAGGTCTCGGAAAAACTGGTGTCCTGAACGCTTACATGGCGTGCGCTGACTCAACCTCATGAGATACTTGAAAACAATGTTCCACAAAAACATTGTCCTTTACAAAACCTATAAAAAAAGTCCGCGATGATATATGTTTGTCTCTTAAAGATTAGCCGCAGTAACCGTTTCAATATATTTAATTTATATTTAAATTTATCAAGTTATTGTTAATGTAATTACTTCAAATTCTTATTAATCCTTATCCATATTAATGTAATAGTCACGTTTGACATTTTATGTAGATTGAAACTGTACTTTACAATACATCATAATGATAAATACTTTAGGAGATATCACAGTTTTAAAACTACGCGTGAGCGGCGTACGGGCCGCGCGGCGTGCGCGGGCGGCTGGATAACGGAACGACCGACCCGAAATAATTGTAATGAAACTATACCGCATGCAGTTGTCCCACGGTGAAGTTAACGAAGGCGAGTCGCGGCGGCACACAGCGCACGTGCTGCGGCGGGCAGGCGGGCGGCGGGCAGGCGGGCGGCGGGCAGGCGGGCGGCGGGCAGGCGGGCGGCGGGCAGGCGGGCGGCGGCCGGAGGACCGATTCCCCGATGCTGTAAATAAGAATTATTTAAATGGCTGTTTTAATCTTTTCTCTTCCAGAAATAAACTATAGTGATGAAAACCCGACTGTAACTATGTTATTATCAATTCGACTATATCACGACACCGGCCCGGAGCGTGTAAACTTAATTATACGAATTAGATTATATGTATTATATAAACACATCTTAGCGTTAACGTTCTCCATTATTACGAAAATACCTACCAAAAGTAATGTTTTCAATTGTTCACCTGTTTATTTTCATATCATGCTAATCTATGAAATACATTACTTTTTACGAAATTTGCAAATAAATATGTCGAATACAAACTTACAAACTCACCTCAGCGACTGCAGAGATTGTTCTCGGGCAACCATCAGAGGACCGCGAGCCTGCCGCGGCAGCTGCCTCGCCGCGCTGGCGCTCAGGTCTCCTGAACTTGTATTAAGTATATTCTTGATCCAAAGGGTCGTATTCTCTGAGAACAAACCGGCTTCATCACGACGAGAGTGCTTCGTCACAGGCATTTAATAAGGAAAGTGACCGCTTTTCAAATGACTAACTATTGTAACGTAAGTATTACCAACACGCTCAGTGACAGCCCGGTGGTGTGGAGCTCCCACCAGCGGACGGTCTATGCTCAATCACGCATCTCTGATTTTTACGCGCGTTTTAATGACAATTTAACTTAAATATGTTTCAATGAATACAATCTTCCGGTAACCTTTGAATTGATTTAAAAAAAATATTACACGTACTCGTCAGATTGACAAAGTGTTAAAAATATAATTTTCATTTACGAAATTTATTTGAAAACACAATAAGTTTTTTGCAATAACGACATGTATGTTTTTATCTCAACAATCTATACCTTGCTCGCCGGTCAATTCGAATGTCTTTAACGGAAACATTTATTGAAATCTGTTCCGAGCTACAACATAAGATTATTTTGATATCTAATAGATTTGAACATCACATTCGCTCACGTGTAGCGTTCTCTGCCATCGAAGCTCTCAAGTCCCTTCGGCCGATGACCTCCGTGCCGGCCCTCCCCGGGGCTCCGTCCCTCGGTCCGGTGGGACGCAGCTTGTATATGTTGGGGAGAGGTTCCCTGACCGCCCTCTTGGCGTACTGCCGCTTGAGCTCCTCTTCCTGATTGAAGACTTCTTCGAATTCCTAAGACAATTTTTAAATTCGAATTGGATCTTACTAAATTTTATACTTACATTACTGAAATAGTCACATTTAATGAATTTGTTTGTGAGTTAAATACATATAATAAATGTTTATTTATATCGATACTAGCTTTGCCCGCGGCATCGCCCGCATGAAACGTAATGTGTCACAAAGTTTTTCCCGCGTAAATATCGACCCCGCGTGAATTCTAGGATAATATGCATGTATATGTATGGCTATAATATGTTGTTCCACAGCCTGCTCTTGTTGCGAAGATATACAATTAATCATAAGATATAGTACCATGCTATTAAATATATCGCGATAAAAAGTAGCCTATATCCTTTCCCAAGGTCACGTTTATCTCTGCACCAAATTTCAGTAAAATTGGGCTTCAGTGGTTTAGGCGTGAAAGCGTAGCAGATAGACGGACAGACAGAGTTACTTTCACAGTTATAATATTTGTGGGGGATGTATGAAAATTGACACAACCGTCAACGTCGTCTGCCCGTTCGGGTCGGTCATTTTATAACCAAGCCGCCCGCGCACAGCGCGCGGCCCGTCCGCCGCTCACACGTAGTTTTAAATCTATGTCAGACAGACAGACAGAGAGACAGAGTTACTTTCGTTTTTATAATATTAGTACGGATGTGGTGAACCTTTTACCCCTTAATTTGGTAGTAATTACAATACCCTTTCGAATATGTTTGGAACGAAAGAGTTTTCCGTGTGCCCATGTTTGTGTATTTATTGACGCCGAGACTCGTGACGAAGGATATTTATTCGCATCGCGATAATAGTCGTCGCCTTATAGCTATCGGTCTCCCGCCACACTGATAACGCGGACTGTTCAAAATGAAACAGATAACACTACGTACGTACACCGAATATGAAAACTATGCGTAGGACGAAACATTATTGTGTATTGTACAACTGCCTGCATCTATTGTTTCAGGTAGAAAACCCGCAA
This sequence comes from Passova gellias, assembly GCA_018249975.1. Classification (NCBI taxonomy): domain Eukaryota; kingdom Metazoa; phylum Arthropoda; class Insecta; order Lepidoptera; family Hesperiidae; genus Passova; species Passova gellias. The sequence continues at coordinate 6,677 of DWUN01002116.1, read as the reverse complement.
GGAAACAGCGAGCGGAAATAGCGACGAACGGCGTTAGAAACGACGATAGCATCAAGACGTCGCTGTGACCGGAGTAATTGTAGGAAACATTGGGATATACAATTTTGGAAAAGCCGAACGAAGATGGCGCAATAGCAGTCAGAGAAAGATAGGATAAATATTGACATAACAGTAATTTATATTACAACAATGCAACGCATACAGAACTATATCTAGTTGCACTATTTGTAAGACTGAGTAGATTGTAGAAAAATAAGGTGTTTCAAAACAATACCGGTTGCCAACGATCTGTAAGGTTACCCGACTCCTCGCGCGGTATGCAGTCGGAGGAGCGAACGCGACTGACACATTTTTGAAGGGCATTTTCAGCATTCCGTGCACATAAATATCGTCCTAGTCCGCACAGGTATCACCGTATCTCCGCCGATCTGTGCTGAAGCAGCGGGAGCAGGCCCTTCCGTAGTTGCGGGAGAGCGTGTCCAGCAGCGGGACATACTCGTAAAAGTGTTGCAGCCAAATAGAAGTGTGTTTTAAGAATCTGTCTACCCTTATTGAAAATAAGTGTGACTTTATACATGTACCATATTTAAATATAATATTCAAAGGCCACGTCTAAAAAAATATGAATTATGAAAAAGAAATTATTCAAAAACATTTAGACAATAAAATCTTCGTCTTTTATTCGAAGAGACAGTTACCGGCGGCCGCAACGTATGAGTCTCGAAATATTAACAGTATTTGAACAGTGTAATCTATTAATAAAATATATTACATAGACACGATTTTTATTGATCCCTAATACTCGTATTACCAAACTTTATTTTCAGAATCACTATTAATTTCGAACAGTCCTTTTTATAAGGTTGCAATAATGTACTCGTACGTACACAGATAATAATCTACTCAACAAATATAAACTATGTAATTTCATTGTTCAAAAACCCCCCATATTAAAACGTACTTCTTTTGATCAATTATTTATTGTTATTAATATTAATAATAATACCTTGCGACAATTTATACCTCTCGGTACCCGGCCGGCGGCCAGCCAGGCCGCGCTCGGCTCGCCTCATCCAGTTCCTTCCCACCGTTCCGCCTACCACTCTCCAAATAACAATCGTATTATTCCTCTATTTAACATCGTCATATTCCAACTCCTAGCGTTAGGACTATAGTATTGTAATGTCCTAAACACCTTTCTTCTTTTTTCTACATCGGACCCAGTGTTACACAAGAATATAAGGCTGTAATAAATCATAAATCCGAAACAAAACAAAGTTAAGACACGAAGAAACTAACGTTTATTTACATCGTACTTAGTGTTGGTGCAGTCGACGGTAAACAAGATAAAAACTAGCTAGTTCTCATGATCGAGGTACGAAAATATTGTTAAGGAGATGACTTTCTATATTAGTGTCCAATCATATATTAATTTATAGTCAATCGTACTTTTATTATCATGCATGCGGCGCGCCGCTGTCTCAGGCGACGACGCTAACGTTACGATCGTTGAATCATTTTATATAATCAGTTCCGTTTGGGTTTTAAGTCTCGATACGCACCGCTGATCACAAACTTACGGGAATTTTCGGGGCTCATTACCGCTGGGCTTCCCTGTGAAAGAAAATACCGGGAAAATACCTATAAACCGTTGAGTGCATTTTGTCGTTTTGCGAGAAGATGCGCATCCAACAATGGCACAATGTTGAGAATATGATATATAAATTTATAGATGCTACACGCAACCATAGACGAAGCATTTTTTTTATTTGAAGAGAACAGTAAACGAGCAAGCGGCTGTCATATGTGCCCGCTGCCGCCCCTGGACATCTGCGATCGACCTGGAATTGGGCTCTAGGGAGTTAGAGCTCCGTTAGTGAGAATTTAGTTAACAGCAAGTGTTAAAAACAATTAGTTGGTGAGTATTCATTAGTAACAGGACTGCAGGGACGGTACTTTTACTAACATTAGTCCAATTAGTACTTGTTATAAGTGCAGTTTGTATTCATTAGTAGGTATCTGTCCTATCAGATGTCGGTCGCGTATGCGGTGCTGCTCTTCGAGACCCAGATCGTCGCCTCCGGTATGCGTACGGACCGACATCTACACCCTTCAAATTGAAACATCAATTGTTGTTATAACATCTATTTTTTGCTTTTATTGTTTCAAATTGTATGACAATATTTAAACACTCGTGATCTCCACGATAGACTGAGACTAACAAAAAGACAAAGAAGCAAGATGGCAGCCAGGTCCGAACCAAAGGCGAATTTCGCAGACTTAAACTTTCTTTTTTAAAATGTAAATGAGTTCGATAAATAACCAGGACTTGTCTCGGTCGTAAGAGTGTTCTCGAGGGAAATTTACAATTGATAATTTTTTGTACCATTTCGTTATGTTCATCGGCCTTCGGTTTACTGCTGCCGGCAGCGGCCTAACTGTTGCAAGTACATATGTCTCACAAACGTACTTGTATAGACTTCTTTGTAGCTCGCTTGTTGCACGTGGTTACATTTATGTATCTTTAATTTTTTTTATTATACCAATAACAACTTTCATTAATATTTTATATTTAATACTCTCAATATTTAATTTTTCATTTAGTAAAATAAATTACTTCTGAAGTTACACTATTTCTGATAAAAATTTGCTCAACGTACAGACTTACAGTTTAAATAGTTTCATAAGTTGCAATCCTATAATTAAAACGGAGATAATTCTAAATAGTAATCAAATCACAATATTTGCCCCGATGTTTGCTTGGGGATGAAAGATATCGCTTGTTACGTCTCTCTCGAACCGTGACAATACACAGTTATTATTTCACTTTGTAAATTGAACCGTGCCGTTTAAATATTAAAGGGTATTTTCGTTAATGTCATTACCATATACTATTATACATTTATTCGCATGGAAAAGTTAGTTTTTTTACGTAGCGGCGCGTGGGTTTCTTCCATTCGGTCCGGGATAGCGATGGTGTAAAGTAAAACTACATACTCGTAGGTACTCCAATAGCAAAATGGTCACCGAAAAAACTTCTAATAAAAACTACTTGGATGTTAAGATTGCAGAAGGGCTTTCGGAAAAAAGTAAGTATACTACTTTTTTTTTATTGAGGAGATGTTTTTTTGTGGTAGCATAATTTAAAATTAAATTTGCAATTATAACATTTACAACATGAACACGTACGAAGCGCGCGAGGTGGCCGTAGTCCGCTGACGATTTCCAAATTTAGGCGACGGCGGGCGGCTCTCGGGGGGGTAGGGGGGAGGGGATTGCTGCAGGATAATTGCCATCGGCGTTTCCGAGCTTTGGAGGGCACGGGAAGCCGTCGCTACCGGCCCCGGTCGGCAATCATCTAACAATTGTTAAACCTCGCCGGAGGCCCTAAATGCGACTCAAAACCATTCGATATCTAGACATATCGATTATTTACGGCTATGCTAAATTTTAAAATCAATTTTAAAATCAATAAAAACTTTTTTATATTTAAAGTATTATCAGAAAGTGTATTTAAAAATGTTTTCAGACTATGGGTATGGAGTTCGTCACATACAAATGATATGCATGTGTTTGACCATGATCGCTTTGTTCATCGCCCGGGGCAGCATGGCGGTGGCCGTGCTCGCCATGACCGACGTGGGGCGCCGCAACGACTCCACTGTTACGGTCAGCAAATCTACGCAAATATAGCAATAAGCTTGGAGGTGGTAGAACCTGTAAACGGTTCGCCCGGGGAAGTACCACCGCCACATCTATTTCTGCCGTGCAGCAATTGTTTCTACAATTCGTGTTTCGGTTAGAAGGGTGCGGTTGCCGGTCCACGCGTATACCACAGGCGACCATCTTAGTCCTCAAGAGTAGTGACGCGTCTGCGACGGACTTCTGATACGGCAGATACTAATGAATACTAACTACACTTACACTAAGCAAACACTAACTGGACTAATACTACTAATAGTCCCATTCCTGCAGTCACGTTACTAACGTATACTGACCAATTAACTTTTATTAACACCTATTAACTGAAATCACACCAGCAGTCCCATCCCTACACCCCTATTAAAGGTCCGTTGCAGATGTCCATGGGAGGGAGCGGCCACTCCTGACTGCTGCCAGCTCGTTCGCTACTCTCATAGTATAAGAAAAATAAAAAAATAAATGACCAGTAATTCAGATTTCACCTTTTTTATTAAAAATCTAGCGTTCGAGTTCTGGGACCCATCTTTGAATTATTCCTGTATTTACGTAATGGAATATAACGGTCATTTCAATAAAGGAAACTATTAAACAGCATTTGATGATAGTTTAAGATATGTGAAGTGTACCTTATTTTCCACGTTCTCGGTCATCGTGAGTTTAGGTCTTTTTAGTCTGACAGGAAAGCTACTGGCTTACGGATCAAGTGAACAATAAGAGGATCTTGGCGAAGATAATAAAAATATCATACATTTGTCGACACGTGACTTTTATTGAATTAGCAGGTTTCTCGTCTGAAGCACCTTCTCTTTATTATTTCTACCCCACTGTTTTATTAATTTGAATACAAGGATACGTAATGATAGAGATTATTTAGGTTTGCTGTATGGTTTTCCACTTTATTTTGACGGATATATGGTTTTACAGATATACGAATGGGATAAAAAGACTCAAGGTCTGATCCTGTCCTCCTTCTTCTGGGGCTACATGTTAATGCAGATTCCTGCTGGATTGTTGTCCAAAAGATTCGGTGGCAAGCCCGTGCTGCTGATGGCATTAATCGCTAACGGTCTTATTTGTGCACTTCTGCCGACTTTGGCTCAAGTGGTAAGCGTACAGATTCTTTAATACTGTTAATTCCTTTTTGGGTAATGCACATGAAAGTTTTATTTCTGGAGTCGCCTGTGTTCTTAAACAATACCACAGCTAGTGCATAGAATTTCAGGTTTTTAGGATCATTACATTCAATAATGTCACTGAAATAGATGTTTTTTTGAACTGTACCAAACTTTAGTCATACCTATTTACTGTACCCTCATAAATTGCAGATACAATGAAGGACTCGTATAAAAATACCATAATACTAAAAAAGTATTCCATTATTTATGTGATTTTAAAGTTTCGAATTTTTTTAGTTGCTTTCTTGACATCTCCAATATAATCACATTTCAGGGAGGTTGGCAGATAGTCTGTGTGTGCCGAGTGTTGATGGGCCTCACCCAGGCCTGCCTCTTCCCTGCCAGCCACACGCTGCTCGGCCGATGGCTTCCCGACCACGAAAGGACGTCTTACTCGGGGGTCGTTTACGGCGGTAATGTTTTCAATTTCATTAGCCTCTCGTTGTTATGGTGGTTATGTACCCAATAGTAAAATAATTAATTTAACAACAATTTGTTCGTTGCAGGTTCCCAAATAGGAATAATCATTGCGATGCCGGTGTCAGGTCTTCTTTCTGAAACTGCGTTGGGCTGGAAGGTGATCTTCTACACGATATCTGGTGTAATGTTCATCACTGCCTCCATCTGGTACTTCTTCTCGGCCAGCTCGCCCCGCGAACACAAGCTTATGACGACTGGGGAAAGAGACTATATAGAAAGTGGATTAAACACTGCTATAGGAAGGGTAAGAAATCTATTTACTGTATTCCTGAAGGTTGCATAGAGGGTTAAAAGAGTGGTAGCTTCTCCGTCACTGTATATATTGACTTTGACAGTACTTCAATAGTCTGTCGGTAGTCATGAAATAGAACTGAGTTAAATACAGATGTCTCGTGTGATAGTGTTATTGAATTATATTTGATAATTGTTTATTTGATGATCCCATTTTAAATTTAATTTGTTAAAACAAAATTCTGTAAGATAAGATTTTTAGTTACTTGCACGAGCTATTGCTCATACAGCTGAACTTCCTAAATAACATTCAGTGATAAAATTTTCCTTCAATTAAAAGAGCTTCCTTTTTAGTATATACCTAAGTTCCATGATTTACTTTTATATTCACAGATACCCAGTACGCCGTGGAGAGCAATATTTCGTACCAAATCCCTTTGGGCAATCATGGTGGCTCATGTGGGCTCCTCCGCCGGCTACGTGCTTTTCTTCGTCGATATGCCGACCTACCTCGAGAGAGGAATGCAGATTTCTTTGAAGAGTGTAAGATTTTTTTTGGCTTAAAACATTCTGTTAGCTATTGGTTCATAAAATGTCGATAGCTGTTTGAGTTCTTTAAGAAGACATTGATATTAAAAATAGAGTCAACATAGAATATTTGTTCGTTTTCAATTCAAGATTTGATAGTTAGCAGCTCATTTGAGTTACGCAGCCTGTAAAGTTTGCTAAGCTGCCATTAAATGATCTAGTTTAGTAGTTTTATAGAAACGTGAATAATTTAGAGATATTTCATTGCTGTGCTTATTTATATTTATGTTGAAATTTAAAATATTGATGGCAGCCCGACGGATTTTCTTGCTTTTTCCGCTAATTATCTCTCGTCACATTTTTATTTAAGTCGGGGGTTTTTTAATTATTTTATGCTTTTTCAATTACATATGAACCGTCGTGCGTTTTTTCAAAATTTTTAATTTTGTTTTTTTTTTAAACTTTTTAAAGAGCATAGATACATATGTACGTCATACAAAACAAGTTAGTAAAAAAAAATTACAGTTATTATTGGTTTTCTATGTCTTGATCGTCTTGATC
>DWUN01002115.1:0-14606 GCA_018249975.1 Passova gellias | reverse complement strand
CTAGAAGTGTTTTTTTCAGTTTTTATTCAATGTACAGAATTGAACTCTTCTACAACTTTATTATATATATAGATATATAGATATAGATATATAGATATAGATATATAGATATAGATATATAGGTATAGACAAATTCTAAATATTGTCAAAGAACATTCGTTTAGAATGAAACTAAATGGTAACTTGAATACCGATATAAATTAGGCCACATTTTACAGTGACATTGAAGTATACATGTAGCTATTTAGTAGTTTGGGAATTACAATACAAGCTATCCCATTTCATGAAGTCTAAACTCGTTTTCAATTAGCTGTGCCTTCGGTAACAACCTTCAAACTGAACAACAATACAGTACAAAGTCCTTTAGTTTTACTCCCATTATAATACTAGCAGTAATAATACTCTTTTTTGTACTATGTATGGTTGTAACATCTTGGTAAAAATGAGCCATTGGTTCTTAAACTAAGCAGAGCCTGTTTTATAGTAATTATATACATAGATGTTAAAATATACATGGGAATTTTAATATACGTGAATACATCAATTGTCAACAAAATTTGCGGTATTTTGAGATCCTACCAACTGTAATAGTTTGTTTTAAAATTTATATAATTTGTTGTAGTTACAGACACATATCGAGATATAAATATTTAGGATGATTTTAGTCTCATTCTCAAAATATCAATGCATAAAGCGTTTGTAGTAAGTAAATGTAATATATTTGACATGTTTCGTATATAAATATGTACTTTAAATATACATAATATATTAATGAGTTTAAATTTTTAATGTTAAAATTTGCCAGTGACAAAATGATGTTACCTTTGGTTTAAATTTATAAGAATTATAGTACTATTATGATTATGGTTTATAATTTTATACAGTAGGTACGATATTTTCTACGGGTTGGTTCCACTGTGTTAAATCCCAATTTTTCCATACTATTCAAATAGCACATTGAAAATTAATGCAATGCATTGCCCATATTTCATTCCTCCATTCTCATCGTTCAACCAAAATGCGGTTTTCCTCTCATTTGTCATACGACCGAAACTGCTTGCAAGCTGTAACAAAACTGGTTTATCTGGTAATGCACGTCAGAGACATACACCTGGCGTACGTACGCGAGTGCACTGACATATTAAAATTCTTTTCAATAATAATATTTGACATCTTCGAATACAATTACAACTAGTAAAATGGAATTTGTAGGCCGGGTTTCGAACAACGCGAAACAATGTGGATCTCTAGCATACTCTATATTGCCAGATGGTGCAAGTATTCTAACTTCAATATGCATTGAATCAAGCAAGCAGGATGTAATTAACACCGTTTGTTGGATGTTAAAACTTAATCCTCTTTCATGCTACTGATATAACATTGAGATGTCTCTATTATAAGACACTTTTCGGCTATCATGCAAATTAAGCACAAGGATAGCGAATTTAGGGCGTGACTAACAAAAGCAAATTTAAACATCTTTATTATCTGCAACAAATATGTTTATAGAAGCCCAATATTTAAAATTGGTTGAATTTTTTTATGCGATTAAGTTTTTTTTTTATTTCAGTTAATTTTGGGTCAATTATTAGCGGAAGATCATGAAAAATCGGTATTTACATATGAATAGGCGCAGAATACGTCAGTAGGCTAATGGAGAATTATTACCTTTAACGCCTAAATTTCATAGAACCACAAAAGTAATGTGATTATACAACATCTCTTGGCGTACAGAGTAGTACAGTACTTCATAGAAGTAATATAAAAACATATGCTCTTGTCATAAAATTAAATTACTCATTGACATGATATGTGTTTAAACTGAACACTTTTGGGTCAGTAAGAGGCTGAACGCTTGTTATTTAACATCTTTAGTACAATTTGCCATTGAGCAGAACGTTTGAATATGAATAGAGAGATTCGTTTATGAACGCTGTTATATCTCATCTTTCTTTGCTAGCAACGGAAATCGATACTTTTGACGCGTTCGGGTTTGTTATAAGTCACTCGCAGAACATACTTATTCGAATAAAGCGTTGTCCAACAATTTTCCTGTACCAATATTATTTTCTTGTGGTAAACTGAGTTGTATCGCATCATGGTTTACAAGGAACTATTCATTACTTAACTGCACCATGAACAAACGCGAATTCCAATGCATCGCGCTGAATCACTAAATCGTCACATTCGCACAGATTTATGCAAGCGACAAAAGTTAATTTTTCATTGGTATCCGTTAACGGGAAACAAAATAAATAATACATGCAGTTCAAAAGTACTTCGTCTTAACACTCAAGAGCAGCTGACAATCGTGAATAGTAAGAGAGTTTAAAGGCTACAGACTAACAGAGAGAAATGTGACGTGAAACACGGATAAGAGTATTTTATTTTGTACCGGATTGAATATAATTTTGTATTTGAATAAAAATGGGACTAAAGCATTGTTGCATACACTGGAAACGCAGACACCGTGAAAACGAGGGCCGGACAGAATTGTGAAGCGTGGTAGCGTCGAGCGACAGAGCGTCGAACAAATGAGACCGAACGTACATAAATTAACATACATTATTAGTAATCTTGACCCGACCAGGTGGTCGCCGTCTGTAACACGATAACGTCGAAAATCAACACGATAGAATTACAGTTCGCAAAAAATCATCGACAGCTGCGAGTCCCAGAATTAATTCGGTTTTAATGGCGATCGTAAGAAATCTCAATCATATTACTAACTACTGGCGCGGATTGGACTCGTCACGTTAATGATAATTTTACAATTAGTCAACCGTTTTTTTTCGGCTAAGCCATTTCCTAGAATTGTGAGTATGACTCAAACTGAGAATAATCTCGACTAAAGCAGTAATAACTTATGATATTATGTCTACGAGACGTATGTGATTATGTAATACTATTCGTAAAAACGTATGAGATGTTTCGGATAAATAAATTCTAAGGAAATATTTTGTTAACGACCGAGTTAAAGGAATAGACTTAATTAACCGTACAAATTTTCTTCATTATTGTGTCAAAACAAATTACAAATCAATCTGATACCATAACACTCATTACACTCTAGAATAATTGATTGAACATTCATAGCTAGTATAAGTCATTAATTGAACCAATTGGTGAGCCGATATTATTCAAATTGCCCATATCGAAATATCAATAAGAGGACAATCAATAGAAATGATTATTTCGCAAAAGGTTTTTACTAATTAATCCGAATATAGGAAAAATATAATACTGCCCCGTCGTGGGTTTGTAGATTATTTTGCGGGCTTATTACGTCAAATCTTTCCGCAAAACTCGCGTCTTACGTGGACAATTTGTACGCTGCATGATTGGCAAAACCACGAAGCATTCAGAGCCCCGGAGGTGACAAAACAGAATTACGTAATGTCATAAAGAGGACACCAATTCCACTTGAATACCTTAACATACGAGCTTAAAACGACTTTTTATAGTCCGAATCGACTGATCTTTTCTGTTGCTTTGAAATGAGTAGATCATTTTAGAAAATCAAATTCAAATTTGTATTAAGTATCCGGCCAATTTGATCTTGTCTAACATAAAAGATATCTACCTAAAAGGGAATACTCGAGTGAACAGGAATCATCTCGTGGATGAATTAAATGACATTAGAGAGGAGTTTTAGGGAAGAGCAAATTTACAAACGTGCAAACACACATAGACAACAAAAATAATAATGCTTCTCCAATGCGCGATGTTTCATATTGTATGTGATGCAAAATTGTGTAAATACTGTACAGTAGGAGCAACAAAAATGCATAAAGATGGTAAAAAGATACCTATCGTGTTATATTGAAAGTTATATTGCAAAATAATTGAACAATGAACAGAAGACATTCCAAGCGAAGAATTGAAGAACCATTATTGCTTTAATGAATTAGCATTTTTTCAATTATTTACTTATTTATTTAGTTACTAGTGTTGCACAGAGTATACTTTTGTTCATTTTAACCAGTACAAATCGAAATTCAAGTAAATATAAAACAAAGATTTTCCTGAGACAGAATGCTCAAACCGCAACCTAAGATTCTTCCGTTTTATTTACGTCATACCTATATAGAGAAAACGCAAACACCGAGATTCAGAACAATTACCTAAATTCGTTATTCAAATGTTTTTCCACAATTGAACTCAAATGCCACACACGTCATCACTGGATATGATAATTTGGTGGTTGAAAATAATACAGAATTATTGCATACTGTATACAATACAGACATGTTCTAATATATTTTAAGAATATAAACATCAATGCAACCTCGCCTAATATCGTCAATTTTTACAACTGCTCTTCATTTGCATTCTGATACACCTGCTTGATTTGAATTGCTCAAAATAAATAATTTATTCACTGCACACAGCGCGCATGCAATTGTAACAGCTGCACAAATGCGCACCTTGTCATTATCTCTTACGTTTTTGGGAATAAAATGTACTCGTAATATAAACGTTTACTTATTTGCGTATAAAAATACGTAACCGAATTTACATTTCGAAGCTAATTGCAATTCCATGTCCTATAATATGTAGATAACGTCTTCAAGGTTATCAACGAAACGAAACCGGCTACTTATTTATGCCGACTTTTTATATTAGGTTAGAAAAATGTTCATTTTCGATATTTTATAAAAAAAATTATTCACGAAAAGTATGCACGAGTATACATATACTGATATAAGAAGAAGCACGTACTCGTAAATAATTATATCTACAGGCATTTACAATACAATACTTACTCTCAAACAAAATTGAAAAATAACAAGCTATGTTATTCTGTAAAAGTTATTGATTCCTGAACGAATAAATTGAATTATTATAATGCGAAAGAGAAGAAATGATGATCTTTACATTTCTGTTGAAATCATTTTTCCCTGATAACGAAAACAAGCATCTGTATGTGTCATTGAACGTCGTGTGTTTTCTATTTTTAAAATGAAATTCAGTTTGTTACACGAGAAGGCAATAAAATTCATCACGTCAATTTACGTGCGTCATCGTGAGAAAATGTACTTCGTCTGTAATCTTAATTTTTCCTTCTAACAAATATTGATGTTTTCCTCTGGTATTACCGAACAAGCATAATTATATTACCTCTACCTGGTACATACTTGGTTACTACCATTCGTTTAAAAAAAAAACTAGCACAGCAATGTTAACTGGGATTTGCCTCGATTGTATTTTTTTCAATCGAGCAAGCTCACGTGATGGTTAGTGAGGTGTAGTGTAAAAAGTAACATATGCATGTGTACATAGTACTTACCTATTGATTATTGTAAATGTGTTTTGAAATATTATATTATAGATAATATGATAGTATTTGTCATCTATATACATTCGCGTTCCTAGTCATGTCATATCTCACACTTTAACACCCCTTGCTGCAGAACTGACAGTTTAATTAAGTATTTGTACTTCTTTGAACACCACCACCTTTTCGTGCGATTCGTCCGGTAATTAAACACGCATACAGAGTATACAAGTTGCGTTGTAAGGTGTTACAATGGAAGCTATAGCACAAACATTTTTTTTGACAAAAGTTGATTTTTTTTAAATAACTTTTATAACCATATATTCACCCAAACGATTTAAAACACTAAATTACAATACGCATTAATTAAAGAGTATATACAAAACGTTTAAAACGTGAACGTAAAAAAGTAAATGACAATTTTCTTTATCTAAAAAAATACAATTTTTCTTGCGAATACAGTTTTAAGGCCAGTTACAAAGTTACATGAAATTTGCAGATTTACGTTAATCATTCGAGATTACATAATTAATTAATTTCGTACATTAATTATTGTCTGCTAGTATGTAACCTGTAATTACCGGGTTATTATAAATATTCAATTTCTTGAATGCTTTATTCATAAGACGTAGTCGCGGATCAGTCATTGGGATTTATACGGTTTGCCGTTTATGCCTTGGAATATATTAGCCGAGCCCCCACAAGCAATACAATGCGAAGATTGCTGGTCGCTATATTATTATTAGATATAATTATGGCGTACAGTCAAAGAAACCCAGTAACACGGCAAATTGAACAAAGTCACTAGCAACTGGGATCTCCCGCTCAAAGCAAAGACTAAAAATAATTTATTAATTTTCCTTCATATCAACATCGGTAATGCCTATTCACACTACAGGCTATTTTGCCTATCCAAATTTATACTGCTCAAAAATTGTAAACCATTGTATACATAATATGTAAGTCTAAACGATAATTCAAATTTGAACTCATGCCAATTAGATGTCAATAATGTCATTACAATTATTACCGCATTAATCGAAATTAGGGCATTATTCTCGAGGTAGGTTTCCGAACGATACGATTCGTATTTGACATGCGCTTGTCATCAAAATGTCATACACGTTTGACATTAAAGAAGTCAAATTTGTGCGTATTGTAGTAGACGGATACTATATACTTACATAAAACTAAAATAATCCAAGGTTGGTGGATTTTAATTCAATTGCATTACAGTTAGTTGCCTGATATAAATACCTACTCATTAATCTAGCAACTACAAATGTTGCAATTTTTCTTAGCTGGGTAACGTGGTCAAGTATTACTCAATTGTAGGTACATTATGTTACTAACATCAAAAGTATATAAGGACATTATCGACTGATTTTTACAACTTACATACATAGTAAATATGTTTAGAACATTATACCTGATTTTGAAACTCGGTTACTGAATAAAAACTCTGAAAACAAAGAAAACTTGACAGTTCTCAGATATTTCTTAATATCTAATCTAATAAAATGTAATATGCTCTCTAGAATTATTCCTTCAGTATTTATCTCCGTGTATTTTAAAAAGTTTCCATAAACCAATCGTCTCGAGCAATGCGCAATGTCAATCGTTTATCAGTCAATGATTTTTATTGAGATGCCTTTGAAGAAATCAGATTGACCTAAGTATTTGTTCATAACGTGTATGTTTCTACATTGTTATCTATGTCTTTATAGTATTCGTGACGATAATTAACTAGCATTAATAACACTCTTTCAATGAAACTATTGAATAGACAAATAATTTATTTATTGAACAATAAATGCAATACCTACTGATCAGTTTTCAAATATTTCCGCTTATTTCGAACGTTTCAAATGTGAGTTCAACTATCAGATTATTACTGTCAACTGTCAATTAATTGTCATCATGACACATTACGTGAGCATCCGCAGATCCGCAATATTAACGTATCGAGCCTCGCAAAATAGAACCGCTTCCGCTGGACCGGACTAACAATACCGTTGCGTCACAAGACATCGCTACACCGCATTACTATGCACGTCGTGGAAAGATTTAACGACCTTCTTATACATTCAAGGCGAACGTTGTTTAAAACTAATGCCGTCTGCCGAATGCTTCCAAGTATTTAGCCTAAGCTTATAATAGCCTCATAGATAATAAATGAGGTTCGAACTCAATCGCCGCTCAGAAATAAACCTCCCTGCAATAGCTTGACCACTTATACTACTAATTGTTATTACTTCTTGATTTTCATGTGAATCAGTTTCTTTTCAAATTTGTATAGTATTTTATCGTAGAAAAGGAAATTTGCATGCATGAATTCAGTCAGTGCAATAAAATCATTTTCCTTCCTATTTCACAACACGACGACGCTATGACCCGACTAGGCTAGACCAGAACCAGTCTTAGTACTTGCATTACTCGCGACGCCACGTCTATGCTGCGCTGAGGCGTAGCGATGCATCGATGTTCACGATCTAGTAATCGTACTTTTGTAATACCCATCGCATATCAAGCAATATCCATAATAGTTTAAAAGCCTGCAAACGTATTTCTTTTGTATTAATAGATGAATTTTTATAATGGAAAAATTTCGCGAACTCATCATTAAACAGAAATACTTAATCTCTTTTTTGTTATTAATGTACACATATAGATTTCATAAACAAAAGTACAAGAATAAAAGAGTACAAAGGCACTGCTTATTCCATGCAGGAATCTCTTCCAGCAGACCTGCAAGAGGAGAGTTGAGTAGATGTCATAATAGAAAACTACGTTAGTTAATATGTCTAGCAACCAAAACATCATCAACTATCACGTTGTTTCATTTTTGTTCGATCTTTATTTTTATCGCAATAAGCATCGGTTGACGTAATACCTCCGTCGCTACGGTTGATCGGTCTTCACATAAAACACTACACTACACTACACTACATAAATATTTATTCCTTGTAATATACATATTGCATGTACTGAAGAATTAATATCACATGTTTGTAGGATAGTCCCTGCATTATATCCTCTTTATCGGGTTTCTTCTAGGAGACGTAATTACACTAAAGATTTTACTACTATGTAAGTGTTCCCTTTCGTGTCAGTTCGTTTATTGTCCTACATACTGTGCCGCAGTACATTTTAACTTTGTAACCCATAACGAAATAATCCATACTATTTAATATTATAAATGCGAAAGTAACTCTGTCTGCCTGTAACGTCATCACTGCTAAACTGATTGTTATGAAATTTCATATAGTAGTACTTGAGGATCTTGGGATGAACATAGGCTACTTTTTTCCTTTTCCGGGAATTTCATTGTTTTGCGAAAATGTCGCAACCTTGACAAAGAAAACTTTTGTGACACACAAGTCCAGGTGGACAAAGCCGCGGGCAAAGTTAGTACTTAATAATTGTTTGTATATTGTAGCGTGCAAGTATTTGCGTAATACTGTCATAACTTCATCACACGAGACTAAATTAACCTATCTTTGTTGCAGGTTGCAATTAACAGAGTTACTGGGTGGCTGAACAAGGTCATAGGTATGTATTATTAAATTATTATTAACATTTTACTTATACAATATTATTAAACTCATGAAGACCATTTTATTTTTATTTATTTTCCACATTTTTTTAATGTACTAAATGTAATTTAGTGATAATTTTACAGCACATTCAACGTCACGTTCAACGAAATGATTATAATTTGAAAAGTTGATCAGTAACAAGCGTAAAATAACGGAAATATTGTACATTTTTATAAATGAATTTATAATTCAAAGTACACTTGCAATCTCGGTCATGTACCTAATAACGGTGTTATCGTGATTTATTGATATTATGTGTAACGTTTCATAAATAACACTCCAATTGTACAATTAGAGTTACAAATAAAATCTACAGTTCAATTGTATCGGAATAAAAAGGTAGTTTATAGATAGTAGTGTCAATTGTTCAACAACTAGCTTACGGTTATTTATTTTCGTCAACCTTCAATGTAATGTACAATAATTTAACAATTATTCCTTCTATTTTCGCCTATCGGAAACGCGGACGAAAATAGCCTCCACTTACAATAATTACCTAATACATATAATATATCCTTGTGTTCTAAAATAGAATTCCAATTAAACTCTCGCAATAAGCAAATATTTCATTTCACTGTACCTATATTTTATTAATACACTTATGCATAAATTACAGATCTACCTAAAATATATTTTTCTACGGATCTGTATATTCGCAAAATTTCATGGTTACACAATCTTACTTTTACAGATTAATTATATAAAAAATATTTTTATAATACAATGTATCATCACTGACTGCTTGTTTTATCTTTAAAAACAATTTAAAAACAATTTATTTAAAAACAATCAACTAGAGATTATAATTTAGCGTAAGTAAAGTAAAATTCTTGGCTTGCATGTTCTATAGTATTTTACTGAGATAAATGTATCATATAAATAGAACAGAACGGTTTCTGAACATTAATTTGAAGAATTGATAACATTCCTTTGATCCAAAGAGCGTGTATTTGCGTGCCATTATCTATTTAAAAGCGGAATAATACAATTATTAATAATAGTAGATTATCCATTGAACGTTAGGCAATTTTCGAACCTAGAATAAATATAAAAAAAAATAAGAAGTGCTCATTCAAATTTTGCACTTGTTTACATTATACTGGTATTTGATTTCTATAATTACACTCATCTATTGTATTTAATACGTTAAGTTGATTGATATTCAAGTTTTCTATAATTTCGTACACAATTGTACGTTATGTAAGTTTAATAAATAATTAAGTACAAGTAAAAATTTCAGTTCTGGTCTTTTAAGAACAATAAACTTTATGTAGTTCTTGAATGAGTCGTTTAATACTGTTGTAGTGTAGTTTCTTATTAAAACTCTTACATTTTTTTAGACAAACTTATATTCATCATTTTAGTCATTTATCTAAATTACTTTGAGGAATCGTATATTTTTGGAACTGTTATCTTCGTAGGGTTGGTTAGTACATTTTTTCTAAATAATCAAAACTGACAATCTAGTAGCAAAATCGGCAGTGAGATAATTAGAAAGCCAAGTGAAACGATGACGTAGACGCGGGTACAAGCAGGCCGAGGTACGGGATTATGATATTGGTATGTAGCCGCTGCCCGCCACTCGCAGGTTACAATTATTCATCACAATATGCATTTTTGCACGTACTTTTACCACCTCTATAGCCCATGCCGATTGTATGCAAAACAAATCATTTAGCCATTAGTTGCGCTAATAAGGAATAAACTTGAAAGCGGCAACGTGATGCTCTGCGAAACGTTTGAATCATTTCAATAATGACGTTTTTTTTTCATATTGTGTGGCTATATGACCTCCATTTATATTGAAATAAGTACAGGAGTGGTTTCGTGACTATTAACGAACATTCTTAGTACATCCTTCGTTCACCGTTTATCTAATGGAGATTAAAAGTTGATAGCAGCATATACGAGTACTTTGGAAGTGTCATCCTCTGAGTGATTCTTTTAAAATGTATGTGCTTGCATTGCTCGTAATATACATAGGTACATTCATGTTTATGAAAACTAAGTGTAATCAATGTTTTTGATTATTGCAACAAGAATGTGCATACTGCAGTCGAATCACAAAACAATTCTCCAGATGGTATGCTGAAAGAAATTTCCTTGCGAATAACCAGATCTTTGTACAATACTATCTTTGTAGATATTATGTCTTAATCTTGGTACTGACTATTTTATGTCGATATTATGTGTTATATAGATTTATATTATATAATAATAACAGTAAAAAATTCACGCCAGGTTCTTAACGGGGTAGGCAGAAAGCACCGAGTGCCAAATAACTGTTCTTATAAATCTGACGTGCTTCGTCTATATCCATCACTCTCTTCATGCATACACTTGGGTTTCGGAGGTATTATATAAACTTATATTTTCACAAATATAATACGAGTGACTTATATAATATTCCTTTGACATCAATGAAACGTTAGTTCCAAGTAGACTCCTTCATTTGGCGTCATTCCCTCGTAACAATATGGTATTAATATGCAGCGCATCGCTTTGCCGTTCGCTTTCGGTATCGTCTGCGGCGGCCGATGTCTACAAAGTGACTTTTTTCATCGGCAACTATAAAAACTGTCCGGATATGCATTAAAAAATAGCATTTACACTTTTTCTTACGGAAATGGCTAAATAAAGGTCGTAAAAGTAGGACAATTAGGTACCTAATTAAACTAGAAGTGTCTGTTAATTGTTACTATTCATCACTAGTTTATGAAGAATTTGGAACAACGCAACGGGCAAAATAATCCTACAAGTGGGCTAATCTTATACTTAATTCTTATAGAGGAAATACTGTGTAACAATATTTTTGTCAATTCTTGTTAGAACGTAATTTAACTTACGGAAATTGATATACTTAACGAATAATAATATTAATTCTAAATACAACTTGTTTTGTGGATGCGCTTGTATTACATACGAGTAACGTAAAGTAACTCTAGATATGCGGATTACTTCAAGTTTAATATTTGTCCAAGTCAACTGCTCCAA
This sequence comes from Passova gellias, assembly GCA_018249975.1. Taxonomy (NCBI): domain Eukaryota; kingdom Metazoa; phylum Arthropoda; class Insecta; order Lepidoptera; family Hesperiidae; genus Passova; species Passova gellias. The sequence goes on along the minus strand of DWUN01002115.1, from coordinate 2,735 downwards.
GAAGAACCAATAGAATATTATTTCACAGATGTTCAATAAAATGTTGAGTATAATTGCAGTTCGTGTAGATCCATGCTTCGTGGACGGTATTACTTGTGTACTTTACGCATACCTCGCTCGCTCAAACTGAATGTAGGCAATCTTAATTTACATATCTGTACGCGTAACCGTCGCCGTATAATAGTGAGATAACATTAATTTGTTTCAACGAAAGATAGAGAAAGAAACAAAGACATCGCTTTCATACAACGTTAACTGTTATTTTTATCAAAATACCAAGAAATCAAGAAAGAAAAGAAAAAACAAAGTCGTTCTTGTAAACAGTACTTTTAGTAAGTATTCGTATGTATAATAGTAGTAACTCGTTTACATATGTACATATGTAACCACGATATTCCCGAAATTTTTGCCCTGTATTCTTGATATTAAAATAATGTAAGAAGGTACTTGTATCAAGGTATACATAGTTTCGCATCATTATACGAGTATATATAGATAATAACATCGCACTATTATATGATATGATATGTGGAGCGCCAGGACCGGCTATCTAATCTTATCTCGTATTATTCGATGCTTTGCCGTCACACGTATTTGTTGATACTATTCATACATTTTGTTCTTCACACGAGCTTGTCCGTTGTAATTAATATAAAAAAAAAAATTGATACAACAATACTTTTTGTTATACATATCGTTTTATAAACAGGTGTCTGCTTTATATATAAATAAATATCTCTGAGACCTAGGCGTGGTTAAATAAACGCAACATCTTCAAAGGTATTTACTTTAAAGTCTATATTTTCAATGTTACATCTCTGAATACTGCACTTGATAGCAGAGTCCAATATGACATGTAAATGTGTCGAGAGTCGACGAAGTGAATCAGTCTGTATTGTACACACGTCGTCGCAAACAACGCGCCATATTACCTTTTGTGTGCCAGTAATTATCTCAATACAAATATTCATTCGCCCTTCGCGAGACGACAAACACGCGCCGTTCTGTCGACATCACCGCACGAGCAGTCTTGTGACCGATGCGACGAGAAAGTGCTACAACTTTCTATAATAAATCCAGTACAAAGACTCGCCTAATCGCAAGTACACGGTGTCTACGTTCTGATAAAACACATCCAAGGTAGCGTCGCCAACTAACTGTGACTCGGCAGGATAACAAAAGGTATCGACCATGTTCTGCATGATAAGTTTCGTTTTAACTTTTTGCCTATTCCATCTATAAGAGCCACGACGTGTTAAAAGCCTCAGTAACGACGGCAAAATGTACACTAACAATTATCACGTGAATAAAGATGGCGCGACTCTGTGTAAAGACCGTGTAAGTTATGAAATAGGTACGTAAGGAAAATATGTCTATTGTAAGGTCAACTGGTAGTTAGTTGCCAATGGATTATACGAACCTATTGAAAATCGATTATAGTCTGTAATATATAGCTATACTTTTAATTCGTTTGATGGCAACATTTAATTTTTTATGCTGATTTTAAATAGCAATTGTTATTTGCTCGGATATCATATGGCTCGTGAAATCATGACCATTAGCAGACACACTGTGATCAGATAAAATTTCACTGGAATAAAGCTTATTATGTTTTTTTTTTGCCGAAAATATGTTTTATCGTTTGTATGTCCGGTAACCGCACATATAATTAAAGAACAGTTCCATCCATGAATTATGCAGGTATTAATAAAATAGCTACCAAGTCGTTTATGTTTATTAAAAATGTAATTTGAAATAAAAGCTTTACCAAACTACAATTTTATTACATAACTAGCTTTTGCCCGCGACTTCGTCCGCGTGGAATAATGACTTTGGGCAACATTTTAATTTCCTAGGATACTTTTATTGCAAATTTATGGCATTTTTTTACACTTTGGGTTATATTATTGTAGTTTGAGTAATATCCTTATTTTTTTTCTGTAATTAATATGGCCTATATTGATCAGTCAAAATGTAGCATTCAAATGGTGAAAGAACTTTTGAAATCAGTCCAGTAGTTTTGAGCCTATTCGTTACATACACACATACAAATCTTTCCTCTTTATAATATTAAAGTACGATATCAGTCTTGTAGCGATATATTCTGTGCTTTTTAGAACTGATCGTAAAATATTGGTTTAGAAATATGTATGTATCCACGCAAAAAAAACATGTAGGTACGCGTAGTCTACTTACAGCTTCATTAAATACAGAGTTGGAAATAGTCGGCATTGAAATTAGCGGTAAAAGACGTATTAAGAGCATTCGAATAAATATTTATATTACTTGGGTTCAATTGTTTAGGTTTCAATTTTTTTGCTCAACGAACCGAAGACCAATACCCATTGTTAAACACTATTACACCATAATCGGCAACACGTGATTCAAAGAAATTGTAACTGTTATTGATTTGTGGTTTGTGTTTGATTTTTATTATAAACTAGCTGTACCCGGCGCGCGTTGCTACGCCACTAACTAAAATAAATTTTAATTTGATACATGGAAGCGCCATCTGGTGGTAACTTCCATTAATACGAATATGATATTCGTTTCCTCTGTGAAAAATACATGGTCATACTGATTTTCATGACAATCGGTTGAACGGGGCAGAAGTTGTTACTCTGCAGTGCCACCAGGTGGCGAGTGGAATCAATGAGTATATTATACAAACCTCCATGGAAAAATACATATATATACCAATTTTCATAATAATCGGTACAGTAGTTTTTGAGTTC
>DWUN01002114.1:0-14610 GCA_018249975.1 Passova gellias | reverse complement strand
ATTTACAGATTATTGAAACGATAAAGAGATCTTTGTCTTTAATTTATGCTTCTCCAAATTTCCATATTGTAATGTTAAGGATTTCATTTTGCAATAAAACTTTGTCGTTATGGGTGAACTTTTACTTAGATACCTACAGATTTGTACGCAACCCTCGGTGCGCGAGTCCGGCTCGCACTTGGCTGATTTTTTTTGTTGATGATACAATTTAAAATGATAATAACGTACGTTGAATGCAGTCAATGTGACTATTATTAGGTTACGGTCGAGCAACGCGATGTAGAGTTGATAAGCATGGGTCGCGGGCTGCTACGCGATCCGGTAATCGATTGCCTCCGCCCACTTACGGCTCTCCCCGTGTTCTCATTCAAATACATCCTTTTGTATGTTATTTATTTATCTTGGAGTGTCTCCGGCGCGGATGATAGACTTGAACCGTAACTACGTTACTTTATTATATCGCCCGAGGCCTTGATTCAAATAAAAGTACTATAGTACTGCTACGTCAATACTGCTCATTATTTCAGTTTTGTGAATAGAACGTTTAAGTGGAATTGATAACGAAAGAATTTCTGATTTTATTGGTCTTTACATTGACGACACATAATTCAATATTCAATACAATTCAATTCAATATCAAATCAAAGGTTTCATTCATAACAGGAGTGGTCTATAAGAAGTATGTTAAGAATAGTATCGAAAATAATAAGATGAGACAGTAACATTAATTTTGAAATAGAAAAAATACCTTGACATTCAGTACCTTTATTTGCCATTTCGTCGGTGTTTAATAATATACGAGTGGGTAGTAAACGACTATAGACCCTGTTGAGCGCTGGCAAGTGCAAAAAGCCGGAATACAAGAATTTTGAAATAATTTTAATATAAAACACTCATAAAAACGAATGTTACTAGGCAAATAATTATAAATCTTAGCTACTCAATACATGAGGGCCCTCTTTGGGCGCAGGCCGTATCAATTGCTACATGATTAATCCGGTAATTCATTAATTTATGATATTGTTGCAGTGTGGTGAAAGCCGCGGGCGGGCGTGCACGGATGGGGCGGCGGCGGGCGGCGGCGGGCGGCGCGATGAGCTAGCGGCATGGTGGGCGAGGGGGCGGGCCGCGGCGGCGCGCGCTTGTACGTGGGCGACTCGCCCCCGCGCGCGCACATGGGCTACGCGGCGCCCGCGCACGATGCGCCGCTGGCCGGGCTCGCGCCGGCGCCCGCGACCGTGGCTCCCGCCGCAGCCGCTGCTGCCACCGCCGCCGCACTGCAACGGGCCCACTCCAGGTATTATTCCCATTCAAGAAACTACTCTGCGAAGGTTCCAGCTTTATTAGTCTTGTTTTATAACAGTTTTCCATGGTTTATTTCAAATATTATTTTAACGCAGAAAAATGTATATCGATACGTATGCAGAAAAATGTATTTTATCATATTTACGTAACGTAGTACGAATGAGACTCAACTTCATGAAACATGGCTAAAAAATGTCATTTCTTCAAAAGGGAAGATTTATTTTGGGAACAAATTGTTTCGGAAATGGGCGCTTAAACACACTCTGACAAGATCAAAGCGCAAGAATGGATGACAATTTTGAATAAATGTTTTATGATCACTGCTGAATAAATATTTTAGCAAATCTTTATCGAAGCCAGAAAGAATTTACAGTTGGTGATGCTTGACTCTGCAGCACTTATATAAATAGGTACTTGCTGGGTATCAGCTGCAAGCTCAGGCAGAACGATGGTGAACCGATGGATTTTATTGTGATTTGAAACCAGACCCCCTAAGCGGAAGACTGAATTTCAAACCATTAGGCTATAAGTACTTAATTATTAAGCATGTTTATAATGACTTAATAATTAGGTATATTTATAAACGCTAATTACAGATCGATGTCGTCGTTGCCACCCGAGCCGTTTATGATGCTCCGCGCGAAAGCTCTGAGCAAGCGCGTGATCATCAACGTGGGCGGCGTGCGGCACGAGGTGCTCTGGCGTACCCTGGAGCGGCTGCCGCACACGCGCCTCGGCCGGCTGCGCGACTGCAACACGCACGAGGCAATCACAGAGCTCTGCGACGATTACTCGTTACAAGACAACGAGTATTTCTTCGACAGGTACTATCTTTATCATTACATATTATCAAGCAAAGTCGCTTTTCGCCGTCAAAGTACGCTTAGATCTTTAAAATACCGCAACTGATTTTAATGCGATCTTCATCAATAGACACAATGACTCCAGAAGAAGGTTTATATGTATAAAACATGCAAAGTAAATCTGTCTGTCAGATATAGCTACAGATAGCTACAGACAGATACAGATGTATATACATAAATAACGGCGTTTTCTTAATCCATAACTTTTCTTCATATAATAGCTAAACAATCTATTTTGAAACATTTATCCGTCCATCAGTCTGTTTGTATAGATTTATATTAAGAACCGCTAAATCAATTTTACTGGTAGATTGATGTTTATGGAACTACACATTAGTATTTTTATCCCAGAAATGCTTAAGATTTCTTGCCTGATGATAAAAAGAACTACTTAAAATTACAGTTTCAGTTTACTTATCATTTTAAGGTCGGACATACGTATGAAATAACATACTTAATCAATTAGTAGGTACTCGTATCTTTGTTGTCCACGATCCATATAAACTTTGTTCGTGTAATGCTCACCACTGTGTATAAATTTTTTACTACATTGCACTGAGGGCATCAACAAATGTTAATACTCCTGAGAATATATTGGAACATTAATGCGATGTTTTAAAAAGCACTCACAGTCATATAGGACTCGCAGCCTTGAGTCGCGTGTTTCATAAACTTACTGCTATTGCTCTTTGTAGAGAACGTTATACAGTCGGTTCTGATTTTAATTTATAATATTCTACATAACAAGTCTCTAGGTATTTATCATGAATAAGAAATGTTATCTCTTTCAGACATCCCAAGAGCTTTAGTTCCATCCTTAACTTCTACAGAACTGGCAAGTTGCATTTAGTGGATGAGATGTGTGTGCTCGCATTTAGCGATGATCTCGAATACTGGGGAGTTGACGAATTATATCTGGAATCGTGTTGTCAACACAAATACCACCAACGTAAGGAACACGTGCATGAAGAAATGCGAAAGGAGGCGGAAAGCTTAAGACAGCGAGAGGAGGAAGAGTTCGGCCAAGGCACGTGCGCGCAGTATCAGAAGTGGCTTTGGGACTTGCTCGAGAAGCCTACTACGAGTATAGGAGCTAGGGTAATGTATATAACGATCCTGAAACTGATATACTAAATACACCTTATATGTTAACGCCATTATATTAGCAAGCTGCAGAGGAAAACTTAGCTAAGTTTGAAATTGAGGTACTGACAAAAGTATAATAATATTATTATTTTAGAATATAAGTTTACATACTACGTAGACAAACGCTTTCTTATATTGTGAGCCACAGTTTAAATATACACACTTTTAAACGCACACTTCCGTGCACTTTCATAGATTAACGAAAATAATGTTTCTCTAACTATGAACAAGCTATTTTATATCATTAGAGATACTGTAACACGTTCACTTATAAAGTTTTATGTTTTTAATTAATGTTGTACACACAATTCACTGGTATTGCTTTTTGTTATTCTTAAATTAACAAGTTCGATTAATTATATAGTAAAAAGTGCACATTGTATTCTCTATTGCTTAAATTTTTTTGACAAGAATTATCTTCAGTATTATCTTTCTTTATAAAATGTATTATTACATACGGATTATTACATTCGGATATTAGTAATTAAAATAAACTTATGAAACGAGCTTTCTTACCAGGCGACGTATAAAGAAAGTTAATAATGAGGATTTTACTTCATAATGATACCCACTGTAAGTTGTAAGTTTGATAAGTTTATTGATAAGAACGCATTGGAATCTATTTAGTGATTAAATCTATTTAGTGAGTAAATGACTAAGAATGGTATATTTAGTGTTGTGTTCGTGGTGCATGAATAACATCTATCTATCCGTCACTGTACTTTCCCCTGCTCCGTAGATTGTGTGTGGTTTGTTGGAATGTGGTGTTGTGTGCCGGTGTTGCGCTCACTGTACGTCACTCTGTCGCTTCTGTCGATACTGGTCGTAGATGGTCTTGTTAACATTTTGTTTCATTAATAAGAGGTTTACTTGAACACATGTAAGTATATAATTTTGTGTATTTCGTTAGTGTTTTCCTTTCGAACGCTTAGCATCTATTTGTCGTTGTTATTATCATTATTTGCAAATTTTATATATCTCGTGTATTTTTTAAATCAACCTGTACCCACAGAGCTTACGTGGATACTTCTAAATATTACAACGAAATACAAAAATGGTTTAACGGCTTTTACATGTTATGTTGCGCCTTAACAAATTTATTTAATGTATCAAAAAAAGCGTTTTGCAAAACAGTTATATTCCTCCCGGTTCAGTATTATAAAAGAACATATAAATAAACTTTTCTTGAAAGCAAGATTCCATTCTTGTAAGCCAGGTGTATTAAAAGGGTTATTCCACGAGGAATAAACGTTTCAACTGACCCAGTATAAATAAAATTATAATCAATCCTTTTATCGCTCTATTATTGAACACGGGTTTTCTCTCAGTATATAAAGATCATAGTCTAATGGAGCAAATGAATTCTTCATATACCTCCAAGAAGCTCTATACGCCTTGACAATATTATTAAGAACTCTAAGGTTTGTGAGTTTCTACACGATGTTTTCTTTCATCGAAATAGCGAGTGATATCTTAAAAGCGCACATAACTTCGTAACATTAAAGGTTGGTGTCAGAAATTCAAATTCAAAATTCTCCAGAGTGGAAGGATGAAATTTAAAGTACTAGACTCCAACTACTGAGAAAAGAAATTCAAAATTAATAATAATTTACTCTTTTAGCTGGAGTTTAGGCATAGATAATGTTAATTACATTTTACCATTTACCTACGTACCTTTGTTTTTCAATTAATTGGTTCTATTATATTGCTTTGCTTGATATTGCTAAAATTTATTTTATATTGCTAAAAAGTTTTTTTCTCGATTTTGATAATAATTTCTGTACATCTTATCATTGGAGCGTGCAAACGTTTATTTGTTTCATTAAACTATATTATATAAATGGGGTTGGAACAACATAAAAGTAGGTTATTTAAAAGAATTTTGCGAAAAAAATGTATTTTACGAATACTTCCGTGGGTAGGTTAAACTGTGGGTGGGTAGCGTCAGAACTCAATTTTAATTGTAATAAAAGAATATTGTCTTACAAGGTAATGGGTAATTAAATGGAATAAAAGAGACGTTTTCGTCCGGATAAGTATATCACTAGAAGTGTACGCGGCACACTGTGTCTTAATGTAATTTTCGTTACAATGATTTTGAATGTTCACAGCCGCGTCGATCGTTCTTCGACTTCTCACTCTATATAAAACAAAGCTTAATTGTTGTCGCAATATTGCAAAATGGGATGGGCTTACGCGATATGACCAGCCGCCGCCGGCGGCGCTCCGAGGCCCGCGTGCGGGGTGGCACGGGACGGCGAGGAGCGCCCTGCGGACTGGCAGTCCGCAGTGCGCGCGCCGCGCCCGCGCCGCCTCTCATTACGGCTGAGCGTCGCTCCGCCGGCGTCCCCCTCCCTCGCTCCCCGCCCCCGCTCACGCCTTACCCACTCCGTTCTATGAGTCCCGTCCACGCTCCCAACCGACCAGGCTATCCTTGAACCCACCAGCGCTTCCGCTTCGTGGTACTGATCCGACTAACAGAGCGACGCGGGCGATGGACGAACGAGCGTCGTAGGAACAACCTTGACGATCGACCATCTGAACGCGCGTCCGTCCACCCACAATCATATATACTTTTATTTACTAATCTACACCTCGACTACACAACACTACTAACATAATTACTTACTTACACGAATAGATGTTATTTTTACACCAAAATTGATTCAGTACCTAATGTTAAGACATCCTATTACATAAGACATTGGCTTTTATTCTTGTATATACATATTTTTACTTTAGTACTTACATACATAGAAGTTTCAATTATTGATGTAGCTTTTAAATGTACAAATGTGTATAAACACTGGCATAACATACCTTACACGCACCACCTACGGTAACTACGGACCATATATCATAAGTCTAATACGATCCGATTTTACCTTATGACGTGCGACAGCGCGGTGGCGGGCGATGAGAGCGCGCCGGCCGCTCACTCGGTACGTGCTTGCAGGTGATTGCGGTGGTATCGATTCTGTTCATCGTGCTGTCCACGATAGGGCTCACTCTCAACACGATACCTCAGATGCAAGTGTACGACGACAAGGGCACGCCCATGGACAATCCGCAGCTGGCCATGATTGAGGCCGTGTGCATCACGTGGTTCACGCTCGAGTATGTCCTACGATTCAGTGCGTCGCCGGATAAATGGAAGTTCTTCAAGGGTGGACTCAACGTAATTGATTTACTTGCTATTTTGCCCTATTTCGTATCTTTATTCCTACTCGAAACGAATAAAAATGCCACTGACCAGTTTCAAGATGTACGTCGAGTTGTACAAATATTTCGTATAATGCGAATATTGCGTATTCTAAAATTAGCCCGACACTCGACCGGGCTGCAGTCGCTCGGCTTCACGCTCAGAAACTCGTACAAAGAGCTGGGACTTCTTATGTTGTTCCTCGCGATGGGGGTACTCATATTCTCGTCGCTGGCGTACTTCGCCGAAAAGGAAGAGCCGGGGACTAAATTCATTTCCATTCCGGAAACGTTCTGGTGGGCCGGCATCACCATGACCACAGTCGGATACGGTGACATTTACCCCACGACCCCGTTGGGCAAGGTCATCGGCTCAGTTTGCTGTATTTGCGGCGTGTTGGTAATTGCGTTACCCATCCCAATTATCGTCAACAATTTCGCCGAGTTTTACAAGAATCAGATGCGGCGGGAGAAGGCGCTTAAGCGTCGAGAGGCGCTCGAGCGCGCCAAGCGCGAGGGCTCCATCGTTTCTTTCCATCACATTAACTTACGGGACGCGTTCGCCAAGAGCATGGACCTCATCGACGTGATCGTCGACACAGGTCAGTATCTTGTAGTCCATTTCCCGCTGTCGCTTCTCCATGTCATGTGTCCTTCGCTCGTTATTGTAACTCGTGTTCACTATGCAAGCATGCTTTTCGTGCTCAGTGCCTCATTTCGAATGTGTTACCGAATGTAACGAATGTTGTTTGTACCTAAACGTTTGCACGTCGCATAGATTAGCTCTCCGGACTCGCAGGCATATCGAAAATCAAACAGTTCACGTTACATCGCAGCTACAGCTATATTCACTCGTTCCTTCAAAAGAGGTACACTCAGAGAGTTTTATTCCTTGTCTTCAGGTGACAAGTGCGTCCTCATTGAGGCGAGAGACGACGCCAGATGAGCTACTTACTACTATCGCACAGTCGTCATACCCGACCCCTTATTATTATGTTCGTAGCTCGGGGTCGGGTTCGCGTCGCGTGTAGCTTGCGATGTGCGACGAAGACACTTATCTAAGGTCGATTACATTGTCAGCGTAAGGCTAACGCTTCCTAGAACTAACATTCATTTCTTCAGTGGACTGTCCGTTGTGTGTGTATCCGGAGGACGCTGGATTTCTTACTGTTCGTGTGGAATGTGTGTTGTGTAGTTCACGCCGCTATTTACTGCTACTTGTTAGCAATGTTTTTGTGAATCGTCTGCCTTATAAAAAAATTAAATCTACTGTTAAACCAAACGCTTATCGGGAATTCGCGGGAGAAGAAATAGAAAACATCGCTACTTAAGTTGGTGTGTGTCTCCAGGACACAACTTGTCGCAGGCGGACGCGACTAGCTTGGAAGGCGAAGCACCCGCCGTCACCGGTTGTTACAAGCAATACGAACACGCCATCGGCAATAAGATACCGCAAGCCGCCGACACTAGTCAGGTAAGCATCTCAGTCATTCAATTAGTGTAAAGGGTAGCCATCTTTTAGAAGTAAACGAATGGAATACGATGTATTCTAATTATGCTTTTAACAAATACTTATACATGATTTCATTACATTACGTCGGTGTCACATTGCCATTTTGTATTTAAGCTTTTATTCTAAAATATATTTTTTATTTTTTTTTTACTAAACATTCTCACATAATTTTATATATATTAAGATGCACAAATCTTTTGAGCTATTATCGTATTATAGTTGCTGTTAACACTTGAGATCGTAGTTTCAGAGCAGTCCTCAGAAAGAGCGACGCTTCTCAGCCGAAGGCCTAGGCACGCCGGAAACGCGCTTGCTTATAAACCCTGAACCGACCCCAGTAAGAAATCCTCTACTTAGTTTTATATAGCCATTGCTTTTATGTAATATTTATACTAAAATATTATTATAATAAAAATGGAACATAGTTTGATATTTCATACACACATACATATATGTTACAGAACATTTAAAAGAACCGCAGTTTACAATCAACAAATTGAACCGATGCGCCCTCTGTTTCCGTTAGGTTAAATCTCATAACGCGACAACTACGAAGTAAACAACAGAAAAAAACATGTTTTTGTATAAAGATTTTGAAGGTATAAATATATATTAATCACGACATTATACCTGGGGGCGGGCTACTTACAGTTCCTTTCGCGTACAAGAGCATATACCAATCTATATATGCATATTATTTTTAAGCGATTCCGACCAAATGATAATTCGTTACACATTTTGTATTTTTGCTTTTAGCTTGTAAAATCCTAGGATGTGATGTATGAAATATCATGCTGACTAACATTCCCAGGTCATTTTTATCAAAACGAGAGTTTGCGCAATTATCTAACAACAATTTAATAATCTATAACCAATCGGGCATGTGATGTTTAAAGTACCTACTAACTATTGTGTCATTATATTATTTAACATATTAAGTCATGTACCTGTGTATAAGTTACAAGTAATCTTATTACGTAAAATAAAATAGTATTTATTTAAAAACCGATAAAGGAGCATCCCTATATGTATATATATATATATATATGTTATGTCGTTTTTAATACTAGGTATCTGCAATAACCACTAATATTTCTCTTTTCTAGGAAAAGAAGATGGCTGACAAACAGCTTGACTTGGATCAGCTGCCTTCTGAGTTTGAATGTTGTTTTTGCACGTTCAAGGTACTAAGCACTAACATATGGCCACACCCGAATGCGATTTACCTATCTTACCTTGTTTGTTTTACATACTGGTAATTTGCTACACTATTTAATCCGTTTCAATGATTTCTATTAACATTTAGCGTTATTATGTAAGTATCTAACTACATTACTTGCAACAAAGTTCTGTGTTATTTTATTTCTACTGGTTTAATAATTGTAGTTTATTCATATAAATAAAAAGCACATTAGATGGTATGTAATCAATACCTACCTATATTTTTTCACAATTACGCACCTATGGTTCACTCCACACCTGTGTATATTTTTCAGTCTTTGTTATGTGCCTCAGTGGTCCTTGTTCATTTTCTAAAGAGCATCAATCAAGTTTATTTCAGAAACCTCTACAATTACATTATAAACAAAAACTTTGATCTACATTTTATTTGAATAGAAAATTGTAATTTTGTTATAATGGACATGTAAAAATAGATAATCCAACAGTAATTTTTCAGTTTATTTCAATTATTAGTAATCAAAGGCAGGTTGGTAGTAAACAGCGCAGTAGGAATAAGCACTGGAAAATTTCCAGTTTCAGTTAAACCTTTAAGCCAATGAATCGTCCATAAAACTCGTTTAGTAAGCTAAGTACCTATATTAGTCAGTAAATTTTACGAATACCCTTAAGATAGAGCGTTGACTGGTTATGAAAAAACATTTCTCGGCGTAGGGTTACAAGGAGTTCATAGACGCGGAACAACTAATGCCGATGTCGACCTCGGATTTGCGGCAGCCGGTCTGCGTGGAGCTGGCCTGCCTGCAGCGCCACCCTGCTCCGCGCGCGCTTCCTGAGGCCACTCCCAACAGCCTCGACAGCCCTGGTAAGAATCACTTTCTGCACTTATTTATATTTTACTGCTGATGCTATGATGTAAATAAATTATTACAAGGATTCGGTTTGAATGTACCCACCTGATATAGATCGGAAATGAATAATAAGTTTGTTTCTTGTATGTGTACTCTATAATGTACGTACTCGTGTAGAACTGTATATTCAGCAGGTTAGTTTATTTCTGTATCTATCATTTTCAAATAACATGTATGTAGTATACGCCATCCATAATCCACAGCATTATAGCACTATCCAGCACTCACCCAGTTCTCCTCGTGTGTGTGCGGCGCACATCACTGTTCAGAATTGACGTGCGCGGCTCCAAGTGCGTCTTATGTCTTACGTTGCAGATACATTTGCATCATGCCTTACGCACCCTTTTCCTTCAGAGGGCGACATCGCATGCGAGAACGACTCTTCAAACTTGTATGTGAATCCTCTGGACGGTAGCGGCAGCGGCGGCACTGTCGGAGGTGAGGGCGGGGTATCGGCGGAGTTTAACGGTGTGCGCAAGAGCGCCTCGGGGGACGTGTTGTGTGCGAAAGGTTCGCAGGGCGATGGGTCGCCGCGCGGCTCGCGGGGCAGCGTGGGCGAGACCGACCCGGCCGACGCCGCGGTCACTGAAGCGGTCCTCGCGGGCCCACCGCTACCGGGTGACGAGGTGCAATCCGTTGCCGGCATGTCCCCTGACGATACCAAGCCCAAACACAGAAAAGCCCGTTTCCAGCAGGTCAGTTCCAGCCGCCTCCAACGTAGCTCAAGTCATGGTTGCACAGAAGCGCTCAGCTTCGCACTACGACTTAATCACAGTAACATAGTACTAACGCGGCATATAGCTGGTACTCCCATCTTGTGTGTCACGTCCATGCTCGTCGTTTGTTTCATGCACGGTGTAGTATCATATATCTTTCTAGTGAACGCATGCTGTTATTAGATTCCATTAATCATTGCGATATCTTTAATGCACGTACAGAGTTATTAAAATACTGATTTGCTTGGAAAAATTATACTCATCTTTTGCAGGAGTGGTCCGAGGAGGAGAAGAAGCCGCCGAGAGGAATCGCAACGAGGATCATTAACCATCACATACTTTTCGGTAAGTTTCTATCGTCCCAGAAACATTGATTCACTTAGTTGTTTAGAAGTTAGATTATTAAAAATAGTGTATTTAAATGTGCCCCACCGTCAGGACTAGGCCACAGAAGCTGTTCTAAAGGACTGGGAGATTTTCGGTATCAAAAATACACTGTAATTCTACTTTCTCGAATTGATATTACAGGCAAGAACGGCAGTAAGCGTAGTGGAAGCGGGTGGAATTTAGAGGGCGATTCTCGATCTCGTTCTATACTTAAAAATAAGGAGTCACGAGGCACCGACAGCGAACTACTGCTCCAAGAGACAACTTCGCTGGGTGCCAATGTAAGCGTACCCACGTACTATTACTTAATGTCTCGTAATGTACTCGTACATTGAGTGTTTTTTACAAAGGTATCTAAACCAAATTACCTGAGCGAAATATTTGTTTAATGGAAAATTTATTTATAAAAGCTTAGAATGAATATGTATCTGTTTCTTCCGCTACTCTATCTACCAAGGGGGATTCGGGCAGCGAGTCTTCGCCAATTCGACTGAAAGACTTCAAAGGTCAGAATCACAAGAGCGGCTCGGAGAGGGGCAACTTAGTCTCTTAGCCGCAACGCACAAGCACCGGCCCGCACGCCTGCACGCAACGCTCCGGGGCCTGCGTGTTTACCTTCAATACATGCGAGTAACGACATTGTTCAACACTTAGAATGCAATAATAAAAAGTAAATAATTTTAACATATCATTGGGCGATTGTGACAGCTTGTTAAATATAGACGATTTTCATTTACTTCGTAGAATTACTTATATATATATTGTAAAATATTACGTAATGTAATATAATCGTTCATTCCAATCGAAAGTTGAAAGTACCTATTTGTTAAGTTTTTTTACGTGCAATTATTAATTGCTAATTCTAATTTTAAGCTATATAGTTTGTACAGCATAGTTGATGAAAAAAAAGCAATTATTAAAATTAACGATTTTCTGAAATGAAGGCGAGTGTTTTTTTAATTGACCTATTTCGATGGCTGAATGAGAGCAACGACGGCTTCACACAGTTCTCGTGGCCGGTTGACCTTTCCATTACACGACTGTTTTAAATTATTCGAAATGCCCGAACGAGCCGTGTCGAGTGCGAGTTTGCATTTGGTACGAAAACACTGCAATTAATGTTTTGAAAAACCAGGTTGCACCCGTTTAATGCGTTGAAAGACCACTTGTACACTTTTAATGGTTATAATTGACGGTTTTTACGCCAGAGATAGTGGCTCACTGGCGGTCTTCAGAGAGGTCGAATCTATGGTAAAGTCGAAAATATTTTTTATAGCAACTTTGATCATACGATTGACGATACATTATATAATTTTGGTACAATACACAGTTACTACAAAATCAATGCCGTAATCACTCAGAAAATAAAAAAATACCACAATTTTAAATATATACAAACATCGATAGAACACAAATACCACAGATTATGAAGTGTTATCTGTGTACTTACGATAATGTTTTTTGTCGTATTTATATACATACATATTATGAAAATGTTATTGCTTATAACAGAATGGTTCTTAATATTCAGACAATTTATATCATGTTCTCCTATTATTGAACCCTTGTCATAACTCTATGGGTTAGTGGAACGTAGTATTGGGAAATACTTAATACAAATGAGTACACATTATAGTAGTCAACAATGATATTTATTTGGAAACTAAATCATTTTCTCACAATACATTGTACAAATACAACGTAAAATTTCGTTCAATATTTGGAACGTGCAATAATTTTAATGTAAGACACATAAATTGCACATATACATATCATGTTACAATTCAAATGCAATTACGATTCATATTAATATAATAATATTCTGTGCCAATTCGTCATATCACAATTATAGAACAGTGCTTTAAAATATAAATAAATTATTGATGGTCCATAAAATAATACTAATTCTCATAATAACACTAAACAATATTATAATACTTTGTAAACAATAACAAAATAATGAAAAAAAAATCAAACTACTTTGGTTTACGACGAGTTAGAAGTATAGTTTACATTTTGTAAATAAAAATTATCTTAAAATATTTGTTAGGACAAGAACGTTTTGCGAAAGTTAGTAGGTTATTATATATAACGTATGAATTTAATAGGCTATAACAATGTAGTGATAAATTTTTTCTTATATACAAATTACATTTTAATATCTGAACACACAGGCACCTTACTTAATTTTTTCTTGGCAATTAGTCATGGCACGCGTACAGTGTTTATGTCCACAGCACTCGATGCCCTCCGAACCTCACTTTGATACACATTTTTATTGATTCACTATAATACTTATAATTATGATGTGTCAATCGTTTTATGAGACGTTAAAAATATTTTAATTTAAAGCTCTGAATGTTCAAATTCATTATCGTGGATAATATTCGGCAATATAACGACTTATTCCATGTAGGGTCGTTTATAAAACAACCTGTTACAATTTTTTTTTTTTTCTGTTACATTATTTCTTCATTAAGTAGTAGTTTCTTCAATTATAGTTATTGCTTACAACTATCGTTTTAAATACTAAACATTTCTACAAAAGCATGAAGAAATCAGTTTAAAAATAGAATTTATCAAAAATTTGCAAACATTCAATCAGTTTTAATATTAGTTAATGGTACAGTCCGATGTAATATTTCTGAATGTGTTTTTTACAATTTGTGTAATGATGTTTGATAGTTCTAAACTCTGGATTCCAAAGCCACTTGCTACTTACGCAAATCATGATACAGATGAAAAAAAAAATGGGGACGAGATACATTCAAAAAAATTGGTGTCTATTTAATAAACCATAGATAAAAGCTTTATCTATAAATTATGAAATAACGCCATAGTATCTAGGCTTTTTAAGTCTCATCAAGAACTTCATAACGTTGTTTACGTTAAAATGTGCAGTATTGTTGGATGGCGCTATAATATTTATTCTACATTGTTAAATTACAAGAGGAACAATGGAAAATATATTTATACTGTTGCCAATAACATACAGTGCTCGACGCTTATTTGCAAAGGATTGTTTATTTAATATTTTTGGCAGTGAAATTACATAGTTCTCAGATTAATTCTCTAGTAAAATTTTAATTATCGAATACTACACTTTTGTTATTCTGAATATATGATCGATGAGACGTCGATATCATATATCTGTCGTCATCTTTCAATAAAAAAAACATACAATAATTTATAAATAAAAAGGTATTTAAATAGGGAGGAATATATTATGTAATAAATAATAAGTAAAAGTAAAATATAATAACAAAATAATGCAAGAACAGCGAACATGAGAAATGCCAAAAGTAATGCGTGATCATACTGAGGTTGAAGCGGCTAAAATTAACAGAACGTAATATCGATATCAAACGCATAGTTATAATAAAATTTCA
>DWUN01002113.1:0-14612 GCA_018249975.1 Passova gellias | reverse complement strand
CAAGTTACGAGTTTACAAGCAGACAAGATTTGATTTATATATATCTTTAAATAATATCCTCAAATCTTGTTATATGTATATCTCATAGGGTTCATATAAATGGTGGAGTCACGAATAGACTAAATGTATGTACTTTGATCATACAAGTGACATTAAAGATGATACAAAAGCACACATAAGTAACTTCATCAGAGCCTATAGCTGATACAAATAAATTATTCTCTGCCTATCTACAAGAACAACATGTGTGATTCCATAGTTATGTACCTAAAGACAAACAACTTATCACAATTATGGTAACACGTATTTAATCATACCTTAGACGATCTCCTTCAACTAAGCCACAGGTGGATGATGTCATGTAATAAAAATTTAAGGTTAATTACTATTCTATAGTAATTATTAAGTAAGATTCCATTATACCTATCCACTACATAGTAAATGATTAATAACATACTTAAGGTGTTTAAATGAGGCATATCAATTGATTCAAATTGTTTTTCATATAAGATTTGCTTCACTTACAGGCAGCAAAAGCCATACTGTTTTAATTAAATGCATACTGTATAATTCAAATTAGACTATGTATATACAAAATTTTTTTTTCACTGGCTTTTTTCTCTAGTCTACTATAGCCAAAAGGGCACACAAAGTTGAAGTTAGATGATTAAAACATGACCTTAATTGAGACTATGTATATACCTTATAATGAATAAAACAATTTGAATTGAATTGACTTATTTAGATAATTTTGGAGCCCACCATAGATCAAATACTGATACACGTAGCACAAATATTTGTCCCGGGTGAGTATTGAACCGCAACCTCCAACTCAGCACACAGTTTCACCAACCACATGACCAAAGGGACAGTTTATAACAGTGATATATTTATAGTAATGGTTATAGTAATGATAAAATGTCAAAACAAATATACAATGAGAGTGTTGATGGACATAGGTGCCGATGGTGACCAAGGCTTTCCTATCTCAACTAAATATGATGCATACTATCCGATATGGGAGTCACAAGTCTCTGACACTATGACATATAAAGAGAGCAATGAACATGGACGAAGCATGTCAAGTTTGTAGGAATAGAGATATTTGGTGCTCGGTGCTTTCTGCTTACCTTGTTTGGAAATTGGTGTGGTGTTGTGCCAGATCATTAATAGGTGTTTATAGAAATGGGGTTAATGTTGCAACATTGACCCATTCTAATATCCTTATTTATTGAACTGCTATTATTAATTTTTAATCACATCCAATCCACATATTAAATGTTCAACATTTTCCCTTGTTGTTAAGTTTATGTGAATCAAGTGGTTTATTGGAATATTGACTGAACAGATATGACTAATAGATAAGTGTACTTATGAAATGTGTTGTAGGTAAAATTATATTGTTTTATAATACAATATTATAATTATTGCACAATTAATTTGATGTTTTTCTTTCATGTTTAAATTTTTTGAATAAACTGTTAATTATTTATCACTAAATCGATATTGTTTATAATTAATTCAGAAACTTTTTCTGCTCTATTTTTATTGTAAGGTAAGGTAATTTTTTAACTAAGCAATTATGCTAAGACTGGAATTTATTGCAGATTTAGCGGGATTGACTATGTGTGTCAAGCTGTGTCAGTATTTATATAGAATGATATGTTTACATATTTATTTGTATCATATAACTAGATAAATAATTACGTCGAGTGATCGTAACACTAAAATGTTGCATGTGTATTTTTCTCTCGCAGACTTGAACGAAGCCGCGGGCGATGAACCAGTTTCACATCACTCTCACGGGTTACTCAACTTCGACAATTTTTCCAACTTCTTTGGCATTTTTATGACGCATAATAATCGAGCAGTGTGCAATACGTGAAACGAATACGCCGTGCACCGCTCACTTTTTAAACATCTCAATTCAAATTTAGCTTTCAGAAGGTAATAAATAGAGCATGAAATTTAAGAAATTTACGCTTAACGTTTAGTATCGTTCGTGTCAATGTTTACGATATCTTAATTCGGGCGGAGGAGGGTTCGGAGAAAAGTGGATTTGGCGTTCGTGAGGATTGTGATATTATCAAAGTCTACGCAATCTGTTAATCTTCCGTTATCTCAAGCTCGGCCGGTCGCGGCGACACACACAAATCCCGCGTTCGTGGCAACTCCACCTTGCTGTTCATCAAGCTCGCTAATCACAAATAACACACGCAACTCCAACTCACCTGTACACCGCGATATTATTATACAGCAAACGGTAATCCAATATAAATGATCACTTATCTGATCCTATTACTCTAAGGACAACAAACATTCTTTTAAGAACAACACTATAAATTTAGTCACCACCCAAAGCACAACCGCACACTAATCGTTCAATAATTTTAATTTAATTCACACGAAACCACCGAATCGAGTAAGAAACTTGAAAGATTTCACAATAAATTTCAGCAACGATCACTCACATCCATTTCAACTGACTGACGGCCATAACTAAAAGTGTTACCAGTTCGCGTTGATCACGTTATAGTTGGCCTCACGTGTTCATGTTGCCATTTCTATATTCAAATTTACTTAACGTTGCACAAATTTTTAATTCTATAATTTCCTGCACTATTATTAACAAAACGGGCTAGTATTTTTAGAGAGTACGTGTTACGTATACGAGAGAGTACTATAAATTGATCCAAAGTATGTATGTATTAACGTTTAAACTAGTGTTTAGTCATATTTTATATTAATATTAAATGTAATTAAACAGACTACTAAATACATGAAATTTATCAAAACCAATAAGGGGTTTCGAAAATTATAAAAAGTAAGGGGATTTTTAAATACCTATAGAATAAAAAATATTCAGGAAACTTATTTTATTCCGTGAAATTTATTATTTTGTTTTTACTAACTAAATCTTGTCTTAACCTTGCCGTGGGCAATTTAGAAACCGCTCCTATGTATTCCTCTAGGTCTTCGCTTGTCGATATATGAATAGAAAAAAAAATTAACTATATTCCGTAACAAGTACGACAAAAAGGCTAAATAACTTAATCTTGCAACTCTCGCCATCAATGTTGCTACATTACAAATATTAGTACCAATTTAGAATGAATGGGAAAAATATGACATCCACCAATAACTTAAAGTGCACGATACACCGTACACTTAGCATACAATATAATAACAATTCGTTTTCTGGAAAGGATGGAATCATAAATCTGTATAGTTTATATGTGAATCACGTTTAATATACTTAGCTATAGGCTGTACAATAACTTCGTTCAAGACTATTAATTTTTAAATGTCAATTAGTTATTCATATACATACCTTATATACATGGTATATAACATATTTTTCATTCGTATAATATTGTGTAAATGAAAGACAAAACTATAGAATATTAAATTTAATTATAACAATTCCTCTGTAACGGAACAGATCATAACAACCATCTTTACATATATTGTATAACGTTTTAAAGTAAAAAAAAAATATTCTGTTTATGGTCACTATCTAACGTTGTCTATGATTAGTTTTGAAAAATAAACGGTTACTAGTATTTAATATGTTAAGGCTACATGATTGTACGCATCTGCTAAGATAATCTATTGTAAAACAATCACAAAATTTCATGTACTTTGTTAAAGTAAGCAGTTACGACATACAGCATGAGTGACACTGTAACAATATTTAAAAATAAAAGTATTTGCATGGCTTTTTTGCATCTATGTATATAGTGGAACTTGAACCAAGTGACAAAACCAGTGTAACATTCGGAATTTTTGTGTTTTTAAATTGAATTGTCTGAATAATTGTTATCGTAATGATTAGAAACTGGTTGTATTAGTTAGGTTATTACCAGATGTTTACAGCTTAATGTCGTCTTTAAATAATGTTCAAAAGCCATTTTAAACCAACAATTGCCTTGCGAAAATCTATAAAAATTTTAATACGCGATACAATATAGATATTAATGATGGAATTACACAACAATTATAAAACATTATCGAAAAGTTTCTAGCGGTCTGTTTATTATAAAAGTCGTATTAAGGTCTATCGTAAAAAATCTCTCATCGCCGATCTAAAATAGATTAAATAAAAAACAAAACGTGTCAACTATACATACAACGGTTAACGTTATGATGAACATTACGAGATTAGTTAGGTAATACATAACGAAGCCTTAAGGTCGTCGCTCACTTATCAACCCGTTCGTCTGAGGCACGTTCGTCTGAGCGCGCCGCGGCCGCTAGTAGTGCGGGTGCCGCGTTGACAAATGACTGACAACCTTCACGCTGGCTCACAAGTAATAATGTTGCAAAGAGGAATAAATCAAGTAAGAGCTGAATATTAAGCAAATATACATAATACAAATGGATAAGCAATAGTTTTAATAAGTTGAAATATTCAAGGGATAGATATGTTAGTTTAGTACACACGATTAATAGGTAAGTTTCAATTGGTCGAATCTTGAGTTAACATTTCTCTTTACACTAAATCAAGTTTTATCTGTAGATGTGTGGGTATACTGCATTTTATGACATAACACAAAGAACACACTTGTAAGTCATACAATGTATGAATCGTAAGTTGAAAGATAATGATAATGAATAAAGAGATTATGAATATATGTATATATACATACCTATACATATGTGATTCGACCAATATCATGAGATACAAAGATATTATTACATATTAAGACATTACATAGGAAGTATAAAGACGATTACAACTTGCTAGCGATCTCCACGAACACGACGCCAGCGAATTTTATCAAATCCATTAAAATTCTCAATTTAGTACACGGTAAAATATATTAAATAGATTTATTACGAACAATACAAGAAAGCACCCGAAACTTAATTACGTAGTGTGGAGCTAAGACGTCTTAGTGTAAGTTATGAAGTTACTTTAAACAGCCAGAAGACATTTTCCTTAAGACTGTTATGTTGACAACACTCTGCATGAGGCAACACGAGGCGAGGCACGCGAGCGTTGACGACGGCCTCGCCTTATCGGTTTATCGCTAGAAATGAAATAACGCGAGAAATATGTTGCCATATTGTTGTGTTACCTTAGCGAATGCACTTTCTGTTTAGTATTCGACTAGACATAAAGCCGCTGTGTGCACAGGGCCTTATTAGTAGTACGAGTGCTTCATTAGGGCTGTTTTACACAAACCTACAATAGGGCGTTTTAGGTCCACAGCGCAATGACTTTGCATAACAAACTGTACATTGATTCATTGATTTTATTTATCTTAAATATAGATTACATTATCAGAACGCTATATTCAAAAAGCTACCGACTTATAAGTTTATAGTTTTGCCATATGTCTGTACATATATAATATACACTATATATTTTTAACATTTTAATATCACTTTGAACTAACGCAACGACATGCGTAAAGCGTATATATAGATATGATATATTTAGGTTTACAATGCAGGCACTAGCGTTAACGATACTAATTTATAATAATTAAACGTCTCGTTGCTTCAATGTGCATCTTACACACCACAGTGTAAAGGATTCATTTGATTCGCATACTGCTATTTCATCTACTGTCGACGTATTATTACAGAGAAATTATTACAGATAAACGAATTTAATTTTCGTTTGAAGATATTTGTAACAATAAAATATTTTTCGAAAGCAAAAGTTATGTAAATATATAAATAACAAAAAAAAAAACACTAAAACCAGACATATATTGCCCAATTGATAATAACATGCTTAATTAGTTTAATGGACAGAATATGAAGAGTATGGATAGTACATAAATTAACTTATCGGCCTATCGTTTGTACAAAAACGTTCCCGACAAAAAAATAACAAAAACAAAAATCACCGAGTCGGCCATTGTTTTCAAAAATTTCTATGCTCATCGTTAAAATTGTTCAACCATTACTACAAATAAGATTCGATTTAGGTATAAATACCAAAATTATTGTTCGAAGCGTACAATTGCAACACCAGTCATATATTTTCAGTATCATTGTAAAAAGTGACATATCACATCGCCATAATAACATCCTAGCCTTGATCATGGCCATAGGGTTACATGGGAGACTAATAAGGCTGTGGGCACACACAGCCTGTACTGGTCGACGTGGCCCAAATCTTAAGGCCAATTCGCATAAATAAAAGCCAAATAAATAAAAGCAAGTGAAATTACACTTTTGCTATACATAAAAACATAATTCACTAAAAAACAAACAACATCTTTGTAAATATTTGCCTCATACGTTGAAACGTCAAATGCGCTACGAACGCTAAACGGGTTAAATTATTTAAAAAACGAAGTATATTTCACGTTTCGTATTAATGGAACATAAGCTACATCTATTATATAACGTGCTCTGTCCATTCATAGGTAAGGTTGAAAATGTATCAATAAAAGTTAAGCAGAGCCTATATACGTATGATATTACATATGTAAGTGATTCATGTATTTTTCAAGTGTAACTAATAAATGAAATAAATAAAGAAATGTAATTTACAATATTGCACTCAGCTGTTCAACGAACTAAAATCGTGGTGTATATACGTGTATCTTAATACACACTTAATTAATAACTTAATTTCTTTGTATTGCACTCATAGTCAATTTTATCATTATGATATCAATTTTATCATGATAAATAATTCAAATATCTGACCAGACTCTATAAAATCTTAATTTCGACGTTAGGAGATTATTAAAAAATCCTCGTAATCTCCAGTGGATGTAAACAAATTATTATTCAGGCTCTTCTCAATCGTGACGACAGATACGTATTAGATGATAGAGAGATAAAGAGCTAAATATATAGGAGATATCATTTCACTTAGTGTTGAAAACATCTATAGCGTCATTCAGGATTGCACGTAACGCCATCTATGATTGAACAGCGAAACGTCATTATCACCAATCGGTAATCAAATCTCAATACAAAAGGGCCTTCAGACGTTAATATACTTACACATAAACTATAATATACTACACACTAAGCATGTTTGTATATAAAGCTGCTGGATAAATGCGTCGTAAGTACATCAATGTTACATTCATCACAGGTTATTGCTTACGTTCTTTAAGTCGTGTTAAATCTTTGGCCGGTCGTTGGCTAGCTTGGCGCTCTATGGCCTTATCTCTCTCTAAGGCATGCTGACAGGTTGCCTGTTTCTATGACCAACAGTGGCACAAAAGAAAGATTGATTATTAAGAATTACTGTGATGGTAAAAGGTCACTGTGATGTTATATATTTCAAAATCTTAACTTTAACAAAAATGAATACGAACCACCACGATATGTCCTTGCCGAGGTCCCAGCGGTCAAATATCACTTTCCTTACAGATCTGACGCTATTCTTCAACATAGATCACTCTCATCATCCGTACAGCGGATAGTATTAGTATGTATATTCACATAACGTCCAAAAACATGTAAGATATCAACCTGTAGAACATAGAAATTTTTTTTTGGACTATTAACAGGTGATTCCTTTAGAATTACCGTCACATGAAAATCATATGAGCTAAACTCAACTATTATAAGTTAATATTCGAGACGCCTTACGTTCTGCCTAGCGTTTTAATATCTTTTACAGTTATTCTCAATGTATTTGGCATTGATTCTGTAAAATATAGCCTCTGTAGACTCGTAGAAATGTTAGCGCACCGTTATAACGCAAACCATTAGCCTCTGTGCTATGCTATATTACATGCCTCAGCTTGTAAAGCGGGGTATACTTCATGGTCACATGTAGATACGTATCCCAACAGTGGACATCCGTGGACTGCAATAATTATGGTGTAAAAACATGAAAATATTGTCAACAATGTGATGCTTTTTACAGCCGGTCCACGTGTGCGTTGAGCTTAACAACAATCAAGTTGTTTATTACCGATCTCACTAGTGGCCGACTATCATTATACCTATACCGCATACTTAAGATTAGACATCTTAAGATGGCATATTTCTGTTCAGCGAATATTGGGGCTTGTACTATTAATATCACGAACAACAATATGTTCTTCATACAAGATCCTTCGCTAGCCCATACTTTGTCTACCTTTACATTTCCCTAAATCATGAGTCTGTTTATGACTGCATACAACGGTGATAAACATTTCGAAATATCGAATATTTGACCCTATAATATATAAAATGGTGTTTTCTGTCGATCTTATAAAATCACACGTATAATACGTTTTTGGCACGCATTACGTATATAAATGTATTTCACTCATTCCAATTTATATATACTATGCGCCTGTTGCTTTTTGTATATTTTGAGAGACTCAAAAAAAAACATAGCTACAATTTAGATGTTTAAAATGATTCATATTAACAATCTTATGAAAATAGTTTGTATGTTAGTTGATGTAATTTTACTTGCAATTTTGTCTATAGATATAAGTCTATGGTTTATTGTTGTAATCAAAGAACGCTAGTAAATAGATATTTTTGTCTCATATCTCTAGAGGCATGAGTCTATGGTGCTTTGTTACAATCGAAAAACTCTATATATTTACTACTATCATACGCAAAAATCACATTGCATACTTTTATATTACAAATTCTGGCACGATATACAAAAAGATTCCTTCTAGAGGCTTCTATTAAATGAGTTACAAAACAAACCATTATAAGCTGACACGTACCACCAAATAAAACGAAGCAATCGGGAGATCTGGTCACAACGGTCAAGGCTGTTCGCCTTGTTATATAAAAAACTTAAGTAGTATTGCTCACTGCACCACTTTGCACTCTTAACTAACACGAAAACATGTACACCGCCATTTGATTAAGCGTAACGTTTAGTGTTTTAAAATGGTCCGTGTATAATGAGCAGATCGGCTACGTACACTGGGGTCCCGCCGTGCACACGCCCGCGCACGCCCGCGCCCCGCCCCCCAACCTCCGCCCCGCGCCGCCCTACGCGTGCTGGTCGCCGCAGCACGCCGTGCAGTCCAGGCAGCTGTTGGGCGGCCCGCTTCTTGAACGCTATCTTTTCCCGCGACAACCACCCGATATTTGTTCCTAGAATACGTATAAAATGTTAATTAGGACCAAATTACTTACATTGTTAATCGTATGCATAGCCGGTGTATATGCAATATAGATGAATTTAGGGCAATTTTCATGATTCGAATGTGTGCGAAGGAGAGGGGGGGGGAGGGGGGGGAGGGGGGAGGAAAGAATTTAGTTTGACGGCAAGTGACCAATGCAAAGTTTAGACGTGTTTTGTATAACGAGATATGTATCAAAAAAAGTAGTAGCAGGTGTATAAGCAGATATATCAGTAGCAGGTCACCTGCAGGATGCGCACGGCCTCCAGCAGCTCCTGCTTGTCGGCCAGCAGCGCGGCCGCCTCCTGCTGCGCCGCGTGCACGCACTGCCGCAGCACAGACGCCTCTTCTACTTTACTGCAATCGTATTCATACATATATCCCTCGCCCTGTGCCGGTTACGTTAATCGGCAAAATGGACACGATTGTCCATAAATATGATCGATGCTGAGCCTACGATGATAAGTTGAACTGAATTCTTTAATCTTCTCTTGAACTAAATGTCAATTTTTTTATCGACAAGGAAAGAATAATGCGATGGTAATGATATCAATTACATATCATATGTAATTTATTTAAATGCACTAGCTTATATAGCCAT
Organism: Passova gellias; assembly: GCA_018249975.1. Taxonomy (NCBI): domain Eukaryota; kingdom Metazoa; phylum Arthropoda; class Insecta; order Lepidoptera; family Hesperiidae; genus Passova; species Passova gellias. The sequence goes on along the minus strand of DWUN01002113.1, from coordinate 4,943 downwards.
CGATGGACTCACGCTCTCAAATCTCTGTTATCCTCGGCGATCCTCGCGGCGGTGATCAGTCGTTTTCTCAGATCCTCGTTCTCCATGTTCAGCTTGTCGATCTTCTCCAGCGCCTCCTCCAGCTCGGGCTGCGGCTGCGGCGTAGCGGGGGACGCGACGGTGGAGGGCGTGGCGAGGGGCGGGCCGAGGCACAGCACGCCGGCCGTGTCGCGCGTCAGCCGCAGCGTGGTGAGGTCCACGTCCAGCGGCTGCGGGGGAGGAGAGGAGATCGAGCGCGTCGGCCGGTCCTCCACCAAGTGGAGCTTCACGCTCTCTATTAGCACCTGTAAGGCAATTGTTACAAATAATGTTATCGAGACATGCAGTGCCCAAGTGATTTAATTGGTCGAATTGTTGGTTAAGTATAGTCATTGTAACTTTTTACTGCAAGTCAATTTAAGAAGAGTGGCAGTATCAAAGTGAAGTTACCTCGAGAGGCATCGGCGGTATGACCACCTCGTCTTCGATGAACTCGGAGAGAGCCAAAGCGGTGCTCATGTTGAGGGCAATGTTCAGTTCTCGTAGACGCGCCTCCAGTAGCTCCTCGTATGGGGCCAGCCCTACTGGTTCGCCCTGTCGGCCATATTAAAATATTTAACAAGCCGGATCACGATGAGAACGTTACTTTTATCTTTAATACAATTCGTTTGTTCAAAAATAGAAATATGAGAAAGGAATGCCGACACGCGATTACTTCCACGATACAAAGCAGAAAGAAGACGATAAATAGCAAAGTAATTGTGTGTTGAAAGAATGGCTCGATAGCCTGTGCGCTTAGTGTTGTGGGCGTGGCTAGAAAAAAAAAAAACTCACGTTCTCATCCAAGTTCCTGGGCAGCTCGGTGCGCACGAGGCGGAGCGAGACCCGGGGCGTGTCCCGCGCCCCCACCTCGTCGCGCTCGTCCACCGCGGGCTCGGTGAACGCGCGCGCTCGCATCGCAAACTTATTCTGTCGATAGAAACACCCGCCGATGTGGATGCGTGTACCGTTTAATATTAAATTATATTCCTTACAGTCTAGCAACGTAATTCACACCCTTATTACAAGTGCATATATATGAATTGTATTGAAAATACAGTCTGTTATTCATTGCTAAGCTATAAGAAATTAGTCTGCGATCTTTTTATATATACCGTCTGTAGGAAGCAAGCAAAAATGTATATTGCTTTATAGGAGCCAGGTAAATGTACTGAAGCGGCTTCGCAAAATGACACCTCTCGGCAGTTCCGCTTTGATATGACCTGTTCGCTATTTTTTGAAATTGGGAGGACTAATTATGTGTCTGAAATGATCAAATACTTTCAACAGTAAAAGGCTATCATGAAAGACACCTTGAAGCGGCAGAGGTGTTATTTTGGCAGTGTACATATTACGGTTAAAGTAGGCATACTATAACAACAGCAGGAATAATAAATCAAAATATACTTCATACCTCATCCGAATGTGGGCGAAATTAGGATCATAATGTTCACATTATTTGTACGTTATTAAAATTAGCGACATTCAATATGAGCGTTAGACGACCAACAAGTAAACGAACAGTATTAGTAAGTATAAGTATAGTTAAAGTATAAGTAAACATTTATCAGTATTATTACGTGACTCCAGTCGACGCTCAAATTATATGCCGAAAATTAAAATGTTTAATCTGTGGTATATACATATATAATATTATATAGAAATAACTTAAGGACAAAAAACATTAATTATTTATTTATTAACATCTACAAAATCACCGTTTGCATTTTTGTAGACTGTCTATTGAAATATAGCTAGGGACTATCGATTTTCAAGATGTACAAAAAAATGACCAAAATATAGAAGGATGCATATAAGATGGCAACGCCATCTAGCAGTTCAATTTATAACTAACATGCGAAAGTGCGAAAGTGCAAAGATGAATATGTGCAGTTGAATAAATACCCCAAGAACAACACGCTAAGACTCAATTTACAGAAGAGCTTTGATTTACGTATAAATATTCATTGTTTAACGATTTCTATAAAAAGAAAGTCACTTTGGCCGTATATTAAGCCTATAGCTATGTATAATGAGATGAAATGGACAATGAATTGAATGCATGCCTCAAAAAACATGCAGGTTTCTAAAAACATATTCATATTTACAACAGCTTCTGAAATTTATATAGAAGTGGAACATTTGCATGCACGCCATGTTAACTTAGATGAACACTTCCAACAAAACCGCTGACCGAGCTGTCTTGCTCAACCACTGTACCGACTAGCCAGCCAGTGTTGCAAGCAGTGCCCCTATTGAGGAGTTTAGAATAAAGACTTTCATGTATGAATGCGTACATGACTAAGATATTTGTAATAAATTTCATTTATCTATTTTGAAGTAAACCACCATCTTCAAACATTTTAAATATTCCATATCAAAACATTGGTGTTTGTTACATATGTTGAAATCGTTTTTTGAAAATGGTTCAAAAACTTAAGCTTCTCATATGGTTCTTTCTCATGTTTAAAGATGAAAAGAGTTATATGGAAAACTGAAAGGAATAGCTATATATATATTAGAAATGTATGTACAAAGTAACCATGTCTTTTTATGTGTTACACTATTGAATAAGTGACTAGTAGGTGTTGTGTTAAAGCTTTGGATGTGCTGTATAATTTATAGTGTCGAATGTTAAAAGTTGAAGCAGTAACAAAGATGTTTCCGTCTCAAACCAAACAAACAGCTTTAAATTTAGACGCATTTATTTTGACAGTGGACAATTACAGATTTTGCAATGATGCGAGTGAATAAAAAGGTATTAAGAAACAGATAAAATCTATTAAGAAACAGAGACGGCAACATCCTCCATCTCGCACACTCGTAACACAGACAAACCCCCTTGGCTACGACACAATACCTCTACAAACTAACTCGCACTGAAACCCAAAAACGTAAAACCACTACACGGTGTCAAAAAAACGCTATCCGTTGTTCGAACATGTACCTTGAGTCGGATCTTTCGGTGACGATAGCCGAGCGGGCGGGAGATGCCATAGAGAGAGAGACAAAAAAAACACACAGACAACATAGTTAGAAAAAAAAATACGGATGCATTCCACTTTCGATTGGATACCTCGTCAAACTTTGATACAGCTTAAATCATATGGGTAACAAAATACGGATGGGGCGTGGTTACGACGGGGTGGTACAATCATGCAGATTGACAGCCTCTACCATGACGATCAACGAGACACTTGGATTAGTGACGGCTAATATTAGAAAGAAAACAATTCACAACAAATAGCCGTTCATTGGAACATAGTTGAATTATTTCCATGCACGTATACGTACGCCAAGAACGTACACGTGCACGTCTAACAATTCATACACAGTTTGAGTATCGAAACTAAATGGGGATTGTGGTTGGAAGGAAAGGCTCACTACTCGATCGCTTATCTTTTTGTTACAAAACTACATTCTTTTTACATATTAATCAGTAAACAATATTTTATATTATCTGCCAAACAGGCCAACGACAAAGGAGGCAGTGATTTTTAGAATTTTTTTCATTTTCCTTCGATCAATGGTAGAGGCTTAACCTATGATCGAATACAATACTCGTAGATAAAAAAATATGCGGACTGGTTAATGTAAAAAACATGCTAAAACGATTAAATTTCACAACATAATGGAGATAAAGTGTTTATGGGTGGAGTAACACGAAATTATTTGTGGTAATGGTGAGGTAATGGGAATCAAAATTATATTATTATTTTTAAACTAAAGTTTACGGCATCTGTCAGTAGGTAAAACTTGAAATGAGCGTTTCAATGAAGTAATATTCAGAGTGTTTAATTTCAACTTATTTTTCAGTGAAAATCTTTGAAACGCTCCATTATATTTAAGTTGATCTGTTATAAACGTTACATTGTCTATGACAGTATTTAAAATGTAAAATCAAATATTTATTTAAAAAAACATGTATTACATTTACAAATTGAAACAACTGACTTTTGAATTAAATTTTTTATCGAAATGTATGAAGCGTATGTATCTCAATAATGTGCTCTAACAAGTGTCATGTATGTGAGATTGCTGACACAAACGATAATAGACTTTAACACTATACAACAAGAGTAGATTTTAGAGTTAGCTTACCTGGAACTCGTCCCACGGGATAGAGGAACACTCGTCTGTGATCATGTCGTCGGCGGCGAGCCTCAGGGCCGATTTGCAGTTGACGCTTTGTTGGACCAGGTGGATGTTGTTCAAACGCCAGGTCACGGTTGATATCTTGAAGTTAATTGTATCGGGCGTTAGTTTGCGACAGTGCACGTTACCGAACTGCAACATTTGCTCATTTTGGCGAGATATCGAATAGAAAAGCCAATTTTTTCTCTATGATTGTGAATTCTATGGGAACTGTTCGCAATAAGCAAAGATCCACATTGTTACCAATGCAGATCAGACATATATGCGAGTGGTCTCCGGATTGTCTCTTGGGAAAGCGGACGTTGGACAGAAGTCAGTGGGTTTTTTTATTCATTCAGGTAACTAATGATATGATCGCATACCACGTCCCGCCGCCTGCAGGAGCTGGTCACCGAATGGTCGCTGGGAGAGGACGACCGCTCCACCACCTCGGCCGCCACTTCAACACCGCTCGACACGCGACCGTGCTCAAACTCTCTGTGGTATATTGAAATGATGATAATTGATTAACTGATGATATTAAGTATCAGGTTGAGTGGTTAGCGACCCCGACTGCAACACCGGAGGTCGTGGGTTCGATTCCCACTCAGGACAAACATTTGTGTGATGAGCACATCTGTTTGTTCTGTGTCTAGTCGTAATAAAAATATCTATAAAAGTAACATCACGCCTGTAATCCCCGAAGGGGTAGGCAGAGGAGTGTAGTACACCCCCACATTTCACCAGTTACG
>DWUN01002112.1:0-14617 GCA_018249975.1 Passova gellias | reverse complement strand
ATTCAGTCTCGTAGTCCATAAACAAATGCCTTGCTCAATGGTGACTATATATATTGTCTCTTGATGCAAACTTTGTTTAAAGGTAGAGTTACAAGTTGTTTTATCTGGCAACATGGCAAATCATCCAAAGACATACAACCGCTTTTAGAAGGAATCGGGTTGTGTGAGATTCTTACTCTCTAAAGTAAAGATGCTCGGTGGCCACAATGCGCATGTAAGGAGGCTTCAAGATCTCAAGAGGAAAGCGCCAGTGTTTCCTTTGCGCGATGCTCTTTGACTCTCTCTCCTTCAGTAGGTACTACTAAATGTGGCTTCAGCAAAGTTGTCTTCTCAGTCTCGTCTTGCAACTACAAGGTTTAATATTGGGAACAACTAAGCGAAGGTATTATTAGGGCAATACCACGGTTGTACCTATCCGTCGTTCTTAGTGTTAAGTTTTGCTGTCAAAATTTTTCAATTAACAGTAATTTAGATTAAATGATAATCAATAAAAGTAAAAGATTTAAGTTTAATTATTGTGGGGACTATTAAGCGAAGGGATTGGGGTGGGAATTACTGCCGTCATATAATTCCTTCCCCTTGTTTTTTGCTGGCAGAATTTTTAAATACCAATAGTTTAATCTAAGTTATGTTCCATACCAAAAGTGTTGAAACATTTGAGTTTAATTAAAATAATCGACGTTTTAATGAAACTGAAATCAATTTGATAGCGAACAAAAATAACTTGGAGACCTTAAAAACGAGGAAACAATAGCCCTGACAAAGTACAAGCTCATTCTCAGACAACAATGGCGTCTATCGCGGTTTAGTGAAAGTGATAAATGTTGTAAACAAGCATTAATTATATCGGCCGTAGATACCCAAGTACGCGTAATTGAAGAGAAAATACTGATTGCTCGCCTTTTAGATAAATCTAATAGAACGTTAAGTGCATTCCTTTAAATGGCATTATTAAATTTCTATAGCGAAATTAGAAATGTTCTACATAGTTAATAAATCTATTTATTATGTATTGCGCGATTTCTTTCTTCATTTGAGGAAATCGGACTGTAGATGTTTTTATACTGGTAAATGATTCATTCATCGCGAAATGATTTTTGTAGAGGATGAGTCGTGCAACAGTAACTGAGTCGACCTCCGTGGATGTCGTGCACAAAAAATAAATTATTTTCAGAGGACAGTTCGTACTGAAATTTTCAATGCCACGAAGAGAATTTTGTCTAGCCACTTTTATTACCACTTAAAAGTGGGGGTGGTTTCTATTATTTGCACTGTAACGGATTGTTCAGACGAAGGCAAAAATACAGAAAAATACATACAAGTAATACTTTTACCGCGCTGCTACAAAATGCTGACAGGTTGTTTCTAGCAAAGCAATTTTATAACGTTTCAATTTTATTTCTATAAAACTCTCCGATGGAGCATGAGTTAGTAGGTTAAAAATAAAATGTCTCCTCTAAGCATTAAGAGGTTGTTCACCCAATATTTGGGCATTCCCCTCTTTCCTACTCAGTAGATATCCGAGCACAATTCGGTGTTTTTCTTTTTATGGATTCTTTTTTTAAATTTCTAATAATTAACTATTAATTAAAAACAATTTAAGAAAGTGGCCACGGTAGACTACGGCTTAAGGACTGTACAGATGTAGGTACTGAAGAAAAATACATATGCCTTTCCTATAAAATACAAAGGTGCTCTGACAAGTTTTGCATTTAAGGGTTAGGAGTTCACTACAGTTTGTTGCTATTTATGTCAATGACTGCCAAATGAAAGTACAGGGTTTTAAAAGGTTCATCACAATTGAATGCCTGTAGCTATGCGCTGTGGTAACCATAGCTATTAGAAAATATCCGTCTCGGTGAAAGTATACACCAAGCCTGAAACAGACAAGCGCAAAATGGCTTTTACATATTACCGTTAGTAATAAATAACTACTGAGCCGATATAAAAAGGAGTCAAAAATAGAAAACAAACATTTTTGGATACTCCGCTTGTACATTGACTTTTCGTCCATTAAACTTAAAATCGCTGCTTTTATAACTGAATTGTTCGGTTTCAGGATAAAAGACGGTCATAACAGTAGCGCACCAGTCCCAACTTAGCCATTAAGTATGTCTGAGAAATAAATAACCTTGACACCAAACAGATAAAATACTTTTATCGCTTAATTAAGACAGATATTTATTGTTATTTCCTCCCAAATTCCTTTGCGATGTGTCAAACAGAATTTGTGGTAATTCGGTGGAGTTTCTTGCAAATTTTAATCACCAATTTTGTTTAACATGTCTCTGTTGGACAAAGATATTCTCTCAGAAAGAGAAAGGACTATATTCCTTATAGGACGTCGTTGAAAACTCTAGTGTGTCGATTTCGTCAAAACATATACCGATATACGGAGGGTTATTAATCTCAAAAACGCCCACAAATCGGTAAAGCTCTTCCAAAAAATATTTAAAAAAGATTCCGTTTCCGTATACAAGTGAGAAATATTCACTGGTAGTCGAGAAGCACCACCTGTCATGGCGCTGCGTGATTAAATAAACCGAGGACAACGAACGGTAACATAAGATCTGACACATTGTCTTCGTAAGTCTTAGCTGCTTCCGTCACGGGATAAAACGCTCACTATTAATCCACGGGCGTCTGTGTTACTGCACCAACAACTCGCTACTTCGGACTATTTCTGATATATGCAGCCACTTACAACGTTACTGTTTCGACGTAGCTATGACTACTTTACGACTTCCGTATAGATATCGTTATTAACCAGAACAAATAACAGTTTAAAATATGTTAAATATACGAATCCAATTTGGATAATGTCTACAATTAGTGTATATGATAGGTATATACTAAAATAATGAAAATATGTATCTCTGTAGTTTCGTCCAGTAATTTGTCACACAAAGTAGGCCTTTAATAGATATATTTACAATAAGAGATGGCCAATGTAATCTCTGAGAAGGAATCATTTGAAACTTCTAATTATGTTTAGAAGGACTGTTAAGCAACCGTTAGAACGCGCTCCAAGCTCAAACAATAACCTTTGCGCTATAAATACACATTTTTGATCTGCGGCTCGATAATATGGCTTATCCGCTTCAGAGCGTTGCATAATAGTCTGCGCTTACGAGTTCATTCATAAGGTCTGATATACACACTATAGCATAATGCAAACATAATGGATTGCCACATTGTAGGTACTGTGCAAATTCTCAATCAAATAGAAAAAGTATCATGCAAGAAATTGAGTTGTTCGCTCTTAATTATTGTGGTCCAATTGAGATTTCTTGATGCTAGTACTACAGTAATAAAACTAACATTTGTGCAGTCTGTGTTTACGCTGTTTACATAATTTGATTGTATATTTAAATGTAATTGTAATCTTATATAATTTCTTTAGCAACATTTTTATCTGACTGTCACGTAGTATTTTTCAATTTTAGTCAAAAGTTCAGTTAAATGTACGTAAACCGCATATGAAATAGACGCGAGCGCAGCACACACACGCATGCGTGCACACATGCGCAGAGATAAGAGCCCGGTCGTTCACCTCGCTGGAGAAATGGCGCCTGAAATCGCTTTAAGAAAACAATCGTCGAAGGTAAATTTTAAAATATTTGTACATAACCATTTCAACACGCCCCTTAACAAGATTAAGAAAAGGCTTAATTTTCAGTTTAATTGACGGTAATAGCCTTGAAATAATTAATTTTTTTAGGCAAGTATCAATCCTTTATAAACCATTTATGAAAGGCGATAACAATTATGAAAATATATTTATGTTATTGTGGGTTAGACGATCGCAAAATGTGTTATAATTTTTGTTATTGTCTCTAACATTGACAAAATTGTTCTAGTACAAGACAGTCGGGCATTCTATGTATGTATATTATTATCTGTAATAGTGCTGAAATATTAATAAGAATAAAAAATACAATATACATGTAATATAAGTACTTGAAAATAGCATATGCTACATGTAGTACACGGACATGATACAGAAAATCTTTTTTATCTTTTTAACTGTTTAATTGTTCAAGCATCATGCAAAAACTGGTTAAAAGTTTTATAATAATTTAGAACTCACGTTAGTTATTTAAATGTAAAATGAGCGCAACTATTAAGAAAATCGTTTTGTATAACAAATTTTTTGATGAACAGAAAGCCACTTTTTCAAAGCGAACAAACCAGATTACGCATCGCGTTTTAGGTATCCAATAAGCGATCAGAAACGCGTCTCCTAAACAATGGCGGCGGGTTATTGTTTAGAATATAACGGCCTGGCGGAACGGGCTGTGATCTTGAATGGAGTGAAAGTGGCTTCGGATACTTCCTGACACGTGGAAAGTGAATGCTCGAGCTGGCCCTGCTAGGCAATACGGAGATAGCAATCTCACGTTCAATAGAAATGCAAGAAAGTAAGGTCGTCGCACTCCCGTCAAGTGCTTTGGAGAACATTCATTGGGCACTTTAAGGGACCACAAGAAAATTGAGAAATCAATTTAAAAATGCTACGTTTTATTGAAACGGCATTTACAAATACGCTGTTATTTCATTTGATACAAAAAAAATGCCAGTGACGGTTACCATAACTGATTTCTGTTAACCATTATGAAAAAGATACTTAATAATAATTCTATGAAAAAGTGTAGTTACATTATAAATATTTTTGTTTTTGGATTAAGATCGTTTGAGTATTTATGATTAATCGAAAATTATTAAACATAATTGATCCTTACACGGACGATCAAGACCGTCATAACTCATAATTTAGTCAATGAAACTCTACTCGTATAATAATTAGAGGACATAAATTCTTTTCAACTGCACAAATTGACAAGAGACGATACTATGAACCCGTAGATATGAAAGGTCAGGCGATATAACATTTGGGCACGACGAAATAAATAGGTTTATTCAGATACCGTTTGAATAACATCTGATTCGAATTTCATATTATGAACAATGTACTTTTAATTTTAAAATCTGCGGCATTTACTATTACGTGATTGTATAAGTTGGTTCCGAAGACTTAAGGTTTCTTTGCTTAAAAAAAAATCCAAATTTTTGTTTGTCTTATTTTCGACTTATAGAAATTGCAAATTTATGAATGGACGCAATAAGACTGTGTTTTGACGTTTCACACGACGCGACTTTATTGACACGCAGTGTTTATTAACATCGCGATCTGTCGATCAGTAGATCTATATTACATTTCTCAGGATATTTCAGAGCACTGTCTAGTTGATTGATGGTTTCCGGATCGATATATGGGGCTTAAATATTGAGATTGATTCTGCGGTGCGTATGAATGAAGTGAAAAATTATTCACGTGATGGAGGGGCGTTCACCCTGGGGTGCGGGTCGAGGACCGGCCGAGTTTCGCCAGCTGATCGCGCGTCATCCTGCCCGGCCGACCCGCCGCTGCATGACTAACAAATAGTTTCGGTACAAACGAATCGGGCACCGTTATTTGATAATTTATGCGCGATTTATGGCCGCGTCGATGTTCGCGTTAAACGTGATTAGCGCGAAGTACTAAATTGATTTAAAACAAATAATTCGTATGTAGCTTAAAGAATATTTTGTATTATTCTACAACTATTTGAATATTTTTTTTTAAATGAATAGACGAAGTAATTCAATCGAGGACGATAATTGTATAACTATTTATTGTTTGAAATATTCAATTTCAATTTTTTTGTATATTGGTTTCAGAATTCAATCGGATATTATTTCAATATATTGAGTTGAATTACGTATAGCCAATGCGCTAGTTTGTCGCAGAGTCAATAATCAGTAGTAGGACTCAGAGCTTAAAATTACTATTTTCTGTACAATGATAAAATATTGCATATTTTGTACATAGGTCGTTGAATCGAGTTTCATTTTAAATACTATGTAAGAAGGGATTACATTTTCTTTGTTTTGTCCAACAATAAAATATATGCAAAAATTTATTACGAATTTCAAATACATTTTTGTATCGGAATCGTATGATATGTAAAAACATAGAAATAGAATAAGAGCATAGAAATATGCTCGGAAAGATAGAAAACGTAAATCAGACAAATAGTAGAGGGTCGCAACCAACGTGAAAAATTTTTCCAAGCGATACCGTAACTGATAGATTAGGTAGACAGATAGATTGTTGAATACTTCAATTTTACACAATGCATTCGTCTGACCCGAACTGTAACACTTGATGAAGGTTTCGAGGCACAATATAAGGGTTTTCAAGGCGTAGTAAATAAGACTGCTCATATCGTACAAAATATTATGGATAATTCTAACATATGCAGGTTTCTAGGTGCTGTTTTACTTCACAATTGTAGCAAATGATATCTATTGAAATGTTTAAAAAACATATAATATTGTAAAGTCGTGCCGTGCTTGCATTTAAAGTTTTAGGTACTCTCTACAACTGCACAATAGTAGGCGGGTTGCAATCTAAGCCCTTATGCTACCACTAGGCCATACTGGTTTTTATTACAATGAAACGTTACATACATTAATAAAGAAATAAATGAAAAGTAAAGTATTTGTCTTTAAAATACATTTTCCTACATATTGGCATGTATTAAAAACAATGCTTACCAAATTACTAATGACATATCATGATTGCCAAAAAAATATATATTATATTGACATTGGCTATGGTGTCAGATTTTTTAAATGTAATTTTTTTTCAAAATTGCAGTTAAAATTGTTTTTGATATAATATCAATCTACAGTTTAATATTGATTACACACGATGGTTCACTGTAAACATGGACCGGAGACAAGCCACGAGGAGCGTGCTCAGCAACGCTTGCACATGGTGTACTCCCGACAGACGCGTGAGCGGCAGGTCTTCATGCAAGAGTTGAAGGAGATCCGGAGACAAAAACAACGTCATATCATGAGAACAATCATTACCGCTATTGGCCCAAAATGGTACCACGCGCTAAGTGTGCCCCAAAGACACGCTTTAGATGCTTTAGAATTCTCAATATACCAGGATATATTAGAAGGTCGTCCAGTACGAACGGCTAGCATCATGCGAGAGCTGGGCCTATTTCCCCGCCCGAATGAATCAGACCTTATGAACTGCGTTTATCTGGGGCGTGACGATCCAAAAGAGATGTTTGCACAATTATTTTACATGACTTACGGTCATACCGTAGACGGAAGACGGCTGTCTTATTGTCTAAACGCAAAACTTATGTTGTCTGGTATACTTTATCTGGGCCTCGACAAGCTCATAGAGTCACTTAGGATAAGGTTTCGTGCAGATCCGAAGCCTACAAGTCACATACCTAAACCTAAGCCAAAAATAAACCCACCCTTGGAATCGCCATATCTTCAGAAAATGATTGCATACTTGTACACACGTCCCAAACGAAAACCTTTTCGTCCGCCACCACTTCCAAATTTGGATGATCTGAATGAGCCTTACGAAGAAGAGCCTGTCATTCCAAAGCCGCCGCCCCCACCTCCACCTCCACCGCCACCGAAAAAGAGATTACCCAGAGCTTACTGCGACAAATTGGCTGGAATCATGAATATCGAACCTCACTCTTCTGTCACTACTCTCACACTAAAGACTACTACTCGCTCGTTGCATCGAAATCGAGGTAAAAATTCAAAACTCTGTGTTACCGAAGTGAAAAAAACTTATGGCATAAGCATGTCGAAACCGAAGAAGGGTAGCCGCCGACGAAAGCTTCAGGCTCCTAACACGGGGATGTGGAATGCGCAGTATATGATAACCGGCGTGTATCGAATTCACGGAAAGTCGGTTTTCATTCTCGGCAACGTTTCGTTACTGCCGCCGCTCGGTACCCTTATACATGGCGGATATAGGTATATGAAAGGTGAATACTTCAACATACATTGCGGTTTCCGCGGACTGCCGCCGCCTCCGAAACCCGATCCCTGCGATTGCGTTAAGAAATGGCAGGATTCCGTATTCGGGTACATCAAAAGGACTAAATGTTACTGCGGTCACTATTACGATTACGGCAACGAGGGAGCGTTTCTACCGGACGAGTTGCCATTCTTCGAGAAACCTACCAAAAACAAACCATTTCAATTTAATTATCAAACTATTTACAATGTGGATCCGAAACAATTGCATGTGGAGAAAGAGTTTAAAAGGATATGGGATACCGATAGCGCCCTTCACGTAGACGGAGCTGCAGTGTCGAAGAAAGATAAAAAGAAAAAGAAAACGAAGAGATCGTCCACAACCTGCTTGGGTAACGATCCGCAGCCCGAAGATTATCTCAAATGTGCTTTGCGACTGATGAGACGCGGGAACGTCGCGGCCAGACTTCCGGATATTCATTTGGTGCCGGAGCTGAAGGAATGGATGCGACATCGGATTTACGGTCCGTACACGCGCGCTCAGAAAGCGGAGATGTTGCGTAATAGCACGTCCGAGTGGCAGACGTTCTTTACGCTCGCAACCAACGGGTACGGTCACGTGTCCCCGCCGCAAGACCCGACGTACGCGGGCCACACGGACTGGGTTCACAAGCAGGATTTAAACGACAAATTTAGAATGTTCACCCGTAAGTACAAATTGGAATTGTACAGGTCGCACGCTAAAGTGAACAATATGTTGTGGCCCACGATGTGTCAAGCTCAGTTTCCCGATAAGAAGTTTCGGGAAATATACTTCTCTTATCTGTTCGGGCGCGTGGAGGACCTACAGCTGATGCATCCGTACAGCGCAAAAGAATCGGCGGAGCGCAAGTTTGTTATAGCGAAAAAGCGCTATTGCTGCCTGCCCGCCGGCGTCGAGAACCAGGGCTGATTCATTTCCAAACCCTAGTAGATTTTTCCGTACCAGCAGTCTTTTTTATTCTCTGAACGCCCTAATATTCCGCTATTTCCGTGTAGGCGTAACTGTGAACACGCCCGCGTTAATCATAAATCATAATTTCAAATCACAACAGAATGTTGTCAACGTGTTGGTATTCGTCACCAGCGGGGAATGGACTTTGTTACCACGAAATGTCGCTGAATCTATGACTAATTTGAGCATCGGCGTGTATATCATTGATCCAATAATAAATTATTCTCACTGACCACAAAAACGTTGATGGGTGGGGTTTTCAAATGAAAAGAACTTACATTATTCATAATTTAATGACGTAAGTATATCATAATATACCTAATCAAGTATTTTACACAAAATTATATCTTACTAATAACATGTTCACGGTAAACAACTAAGTTGTTGCATGTATTACCAAATGGATAATACATTCGAAAGGAATAATTTTAATAATTTCAATAATGAATTTCATTCGTCCGACAAAATTAAGACATGTTGAACGGATGACGACAACCTGTATTGCAATGAATGGTATTACCGAAATACACAATACGTACTCGTATGTAATATTCGGGGTATTAAAAATAATTTCTCTCTTACATTCGTACCGTTCTCTACAAATTACCGTACACACTAAATTATCATACAAGTCTTATTATTATTATTATTATTATAAAAAATCTATAACATTTTATAATGCGGCCAGAGCCGTCGCCGCTCTAGGCTAAGGGATATTCAATCGTCTTTGGTATAATCGTTAAAGAAAACAAAACAAAACACTGTCGACACTTGATACGAAAACTTAAACCAGATTAATTAGACAATACTGATATAGAACAAAACGTTAATGTCATTTAAAGCATATCTTTACATTACATAACTAATAAACAAAGTTTAACAACATTCAGATAAATGGCGAAGTAAATAGTTGTGATTGAAAATAAATTTTACATTAATAATAATACATTTACATTAAAAAAGATTAAAATATTATTTTATTTTATCCAACAACATTGAAATGCATGTCTGTACTATAATTAAATTATCCAATTTTAAAGAAATAAGCCGGTGCTAATTTAATACTTAAATTTGTGCAATAAATTGTAAAATTCAATTTTAATGGAAATCATGAAAATTGAGATACAAAGATGTTTACATTAAAAGAATGTTAAAATATTAATCGCATTAAGTTTAAATCGAAATTGAGTTTTCTATTTGTAAGAATAGAAATACAATGATTAAATATTTTTAAACTTGAATCGATTATCTACAAGAGATCTGTAATTATTGCTATCGTGTTAATCAGAAATCGTTAATTAAAATGTTTAAAAAGTACTTTTTGTGTAAAATAAAGCACAATAAGGAGAAATCCACAAAGATTTTGAGAGCTTTTCTACTATGGGGAGGAGCTTAGTGTTGTAGTTTAAAGGTTATTTTAGTTCTATATGAAATAAATATTTACGGGTACAATCTTTCATGAAAGAGACAAGTGTTGAATCGTTAAAGTACAAGATATCTTGGTTACCGTATACAAAGCAGGAGGATCAAAAACTTTTTTAGAGACAAAACTTGCTTATGTTTGTGTTTACAACGTTTAAGGCGTAATACAGACGCGTGAAGTCTTGAAAATAAAGGAAATAACGTTTCAGGCTCGGTACATGTAACCGATGAGAATAATAAGTTGTCTGTACCCTCCATTGTGTATTTGTACCGGCCACCCCCTTGGATACTACACAGCTCCGTGTCCCAGCGGGGCCGCTATATCTGCAGCTCGTGGTGCGAGTGCGGCGCGTGGGGGGCGTGCGGGGCGTGCGGCGGGTGCGGGGCGTGGGGGGCGTGCGGCGGCGCGCGCTGCTGCAGGTGCACGAGCGCGGAGAGCAGGCGCGTGTTGGCCTCGTCGAGCGCCGCGATGCGGTGCTCCTGCGCCTCGATCACGCGCTGCTTGTGCGACAGCGCCGCCGCCATCTTGCGCTGCTCGCGCCGCAGCTCCTCCTCCACACAGATTAACCTATCGAACATTATTTTTAGACGTATAATGATAATAATAATACAATATTTTGGCAATTTAACGCTAATAACTACGGATGCCAATATTTTTGATTACCGTTTGATTCTCTACATGAGCATGAGTGATTTGGTACCTGGATATGATGGCCTTCATCTTGGCGTCGGTGTGCTCCTGTCCCGAATCCGCCGGCCCCAGGCGGCCGCGGAGCAACTCTACGGAACACTTCAGCCTATCTATTTCACGCTCGTACTGTGGACGGAACATTATGTTCTTTATACGTTATTGCAATATTGTTTACACCATCTTTCTACTTCTACTTCTACATAGAATATGGTATTTCAAATTATCGTGAAAATATTTGTTACTAGTCCAACAGGAATGTATAAATAATGTACCGTCGATAGTAATATATAACAGAGTGTTCGATTACAATAGTAAGACGGTCACCTGTTCAATGGTCCTGTGATGCTTGGAGAGGCGGCGGCGGCCCGTGGTGCTGTACAACGTGTCCTCCAGCTCGTCCGAGCTGTCGGTGAGCTCGCGCGCCGACTCCAGGCTCAGCCGCCGCTGCAGCTTGTCACGCTCGCCGCGCCCCGCCGCCGCCCCCGCCCCCGCCCCTGCCGCCGCCCCCGTCCCCGCCGCCGCTGCCCGCTCGCTCGCCTCGCTCGACTGCGACTCGCGGCCGAACATCGTCCTCGGAGGAGATTCCCTCCTCTCCCGAACGTAATAATCCTGATGTCGCTCCGCGTCCTCGTTCAGGCGGCTGCTGGACATCTTGGCCCCGGAATACGTCCTATCTAGCGGATAGTTCGTCTCCGGTATCGTGCTCTCTGTCATCGTGAACTTCTCCGGCGAACTCTTCGAACTCTCCATATTGTACAGCGCCTTCTGACTGCGCGATATTTGCAGCCGATACATTTCTTTGTTCACTTCTTCCACGTTCGAGTCCGATCTGCTCATCGGATATCCCGAATCGGAGGAGATGTGATGCGGTTTGCTCTCGTAAAGCGACTCTCCTCTTTGGCCGAAGTGTTTCAAGTTCAACTGATTCTGATTGGTCGAATACGAGAGCATGGGGTTCGTTCTCGGCATTCGCGTTTTGCTGCTCTTCCGGAGGCTCGGCGAGTTACTGGACGACTCGTCGTCCCTTATTCTAGGAGAATGACTGTGGTTGCTTCTCTGGTACACGTCTTCGTAGTTACAATTATCTCTGGTAATTTTTCGGTGGGTACTGTTGCGGTTCTGTTGATCATAGTTCCTACTCTCGTCGTTGAAGTTAGTAGAACCTTCCTCTGAGTTGGTTTCCACGTTGTCTGTGCTCAAACCCTCCTCATCGATAGATGAACTGGACGAGCCGCATGGACATCGTTTCGAATTCCTGTTATCATTGTTCTTCCGCTCCTGCGACTGTCGATTGTCGTCCATATTGTAAACGGGATTCGTAAACACTAACGGAGCTATCTTTGTGTTATTAGTGTTTGTATTGTTTTGTACATTGTCGGCTGTGGTGAAATTCTGGATTCCGTACTTTTGTATGTCGTATTCGATTTTCTGTTGCACTGGGCTCTTTGGATAGAACTTTTCATTTTTGCTGTCGTAATACTGTTTCTCTCTCTGTTTTTGGTAATTCAGTTGCGAGTACCTGCTCATCGGCTGGCCGCCGTTTTCGTACGGCTGGTGGTGGTGCGCGGTGTTTTCGACGGGACTAGAACTTTGGCTGTACGTCGCGATGCTTTGGTACCCGGAACTGGCGACGTTCGACAGACCGCTAATCGAAACGTTCGAGCCGTTGTTCGCGTAGTTTGTTTTGTTGCCGTTGATGTTGTTGTTGTTGTTGTTGTTGTTCGATTTCGATTGCGCCATGTTCTTCTTGTTCATGACCATTTTGTCGTCGACGATGTCGGAATCGTCGGCGTACTTCAACAGATCCGAAAGCTCCTCGAGGGTTGCGGTATCTTTCATAATGTTCTGCATGTCGCTGGAGCAGTAGTTGTGATTGATGCTGTCGCTGCTCGGCGACCGCTCCGCGCCGTAGTTGGCGTTATTGTGGAAATGCGTCTGTTGCTGGTTGAAGCTGTTCGGCTTGTACCTCTCTTGGAACCGCCTTTCGAGGCTCTCGTTTAGCCCGTTGCTTATGCCCTTCGGGTACTGGTCCGAGCCGAAGCCTATCTGCACCACCTTGAGATTGACACAGTGCTCCTGGTTGTTGTACTGCGAGCTGTATCTGTCCGGGTTGACGTTCTGTATGACCGGGCTTGAGCCGTACCCGTTGCGAGGGAGCGTCGCCGAGCGCAAGTTGAAGCTGGGAGATTTAGAAACGGAGACATAAGACCCTTTGAACTTGGCCTCGTCGCTATTTGATTTTGACGGGCTGACGTTGAACTGGACCCCGTTTTTGTTCATGATGGGCGAGCTGTGAGCGAAGTTGCCGTTGAGCGAGCCGCTCGACGGAGCCTCGTTGTCGTTCTGTCGCACCGGTGTGTTGCATGTTGGGTCGTTGAACCTATAAAATGAACCAATATTTTAAATTATGGTGAGGTATAGTACAATAATGATGTTATTATATACAGAAAACTAATGTATCAATTATCGATTTACCGTCGCGCATGGTTAGGTAGGTGACCATAGAGCTGGTTCATTACTTTGGACAAAAAATTTGTCTTGACGTCCTAAGAGGGAACGCAGCTAGTCTCTTTAGTTTAATTATGTTTATTACTTTTATTATATTGATTATATTATTAATTAATAGGATGAATTGGTTAGTTAGTTATAACGTAATTCCGCAGTTAAATAAAATAGTTACAGAATTGTTTCAACTACAAGCAGATATGTAGATGGATCTAATCTATCGATTTATGCTTAAATTTCGAGTCGTTATTAGAAAGCAAATTTTGTAATAAATTAGATTGGTACGATGTGTAAGCAGGTAAAGTACTTGATTCCAGACTGACCTAAAGATGTTATCAGTGACCTTGGGCGCCGGCCCGTCGTCGTCGCTGGCCAGCCGTTTGCTCAGCTCGTCCAGTATGTCAGACAATGGATCTAATTCCTGAAGAGAACAATGAACATTTTATTTAGTGTTAGAAAGTGATATACAATTTACACGTACAGGATTATTATAATATGAAGGTTACAAAATTTGTACTACAAATTGTCATTGATTTTTTATTCATTGATAATTATTTGTTAGAAAATTACTGAATTACTTTTGGCTTTTTTTTAAGTCTCATTTTAATCTCTATATACCAAGCTACGGAAATTAATTCACCTGTATTCTTCCGGCGGGTAATTTAGGCAGACTGTCCGCCAGCAGAGCGTGCAGCGTGGCCAGCTGCTTGCCGAGGTCCACGTGCGGGGCCCACTCCGGGTCGGCCTCCACTGCCTCCGCCCGCGAGCCCTCCGAGCCCGCAGCGGACCCGTGGGACGCGGCCGAGTTGCGGTTGCTGCCGTCCTGCTGGAGAGATTGTTGCTGTTGTGGCTGCTGCTGCTGTTGGGACTGTTGCTGCTGGTGCTCTGGTCGCGTCTGCGGGTAGGAGGTATTCTATTACAAACATGTCGACAAACATTTTTAAGGGATTTAGATAGCGCCGTTGCAACAGATAGCAAAACAGCTATAACATTAATAACGACTTGACGTCAATGTCTAATAAATATATATTTAAATCATTATACATTTATATTATATAGATCCATATTAAATTTAAATTGTGGGACTTAAACGTAACTGGTGAAAGGTGCGGGTGTATTACACTCCTCTGCCTACCCCTTCGGGGATTACAGGC